>MNPL01001234.1:9552-20493 GCA_002081605.1 Tropilaelaps mercedesae | reverse complement strand
ATGAGAGAACGGATGATGCCGGATGCCGGATGATGCCGGTAATATCTATTTTACAGAACCTACAGCCGCAAAAACGACCGGTTATGAACGGTTTTTCGCCCTTTTGCCCTAGGAGAACGCCATTCGAACTGGGTTGAACATCGTATTAGCTTGATGCCCGTTACTTAACACCGTTCGACTGACATTGTAAAAACTTTATCGTCATGGCCACAGAGACGTTTTCGAGGTTGCCCGGAATATTGTTCTCAATTATGTAACTTTTATATAACATATGCAATAAAGGATTGATTCCTCTATTCCATAGGATTCCACAGCAAAACGACCAATTGCTAGTGTATGAGTGTTGCTAGTGTATAGTTTAAAGTTTTTAAGAATGGCTGATTCGAGCGCACTCAAAACACATTCGCTGGCAGAAGTAATGTTGAAAAACGGTTCCTCCAGTGTGATGTGCATCAGGCGGCGTGAGTTTTAGTGGGTAGGTCCGCCTACAGTGGAAGTCCCACACTACCCGGCGAATACCTTGTTGTGAAGCCGGATGCTCATGAGAGTTTCTTCGTCGCAAAAAAAAAAAATGGCTGATTCTAAATCGTTGTTGTTTCTCATCCGAATCCGAGTTTCTCGAAGCAATCAGGTCATGATAGGTTCGCGTGTAGATATTTACAAAAGTGGTGTGCTGACCAACATCCCGATTGTTTAATTTGACGCAAAGCTTGATGCACGTCTGGTGACTTTGGATCATTCCATATCAGAAAACCTAATGACGTCACAAAGGCGAATTAAGTTACCGATGAGAGTTCTTGCTACTGTTCTGTGATGTTTTGCGAGGTTGGTTGCGCAGTGCAACGAGCCATGTCAAACAAAATTGTGACATATGTCTTTGTTAGACCACAATGTAATACAAGTCGAATCGAAGCTCCGCAATATTAATACAGAAATTCTGGATATTTAAATAAATTAGCTAATTAAAGCGTGGAAAGATCGAGGTTTAATTCTTAGCGGATAAAAATAATATGGTTTGACTTGTGCTAACTGTACTCCTATTGTAAGGGAGCTGATGTCACACCAACAGAGGGGCGACATTATCGTTTCACGAGCGTAAAAAAGATGATAGACCATGAATGCCTTATTGCGACTCGACACGGCCATGGATATCTTGTGATATAGGTGTCTGCGACACTAACAGCACGATCTTGTGAGTTCTTTTGGAGAGTCAGTTTCAAACTCTTCTTGCGACTTTTGTTGTCCTTGTATTGTTTGTCATTCTAGCATCGGCACAAGATGACCGGCTTGCCGTGGAGGATTTCCTCAGAGACCCCATCGTAAGCCCCATCGCGCTTAACACGGATATCCAGGACGCTATTCCGGTTAAATGAGGAAAGTAACATTACTCACAGTAATGGAAACTTAACTATGTGTGTGCACTGCACATAATGCCTTACTGAGGTTATTATTTTCGAAAATCAGTGGACAACATGTTACGAAATATTGGAGTGGTTAACTCTTGATTAATAGATGAGCGCAGTCGGCATCATAAAATTAAACCGTAGCTTTGAATGATGACCTTGGGTGGACTAGCAACAGTCATGTTGTAAAAATTCCATGCTAGGCTGCTTATTTAGAATTTCTTGTGAGAGGCGTGCAATGTCTCGGAAAAGGGTTACTCGCAAGAGGAATCGAATATTGAACTGTACTCGTAGCGGCGAACGGGAATATTCACTCCCGACCTGGCGTAACTTTCGCTACTTTCGCTTCCATTTACTTGTCATATATATTCTACCTATCAATCAACGTTTTACGATATTACGAAAGGCTTAGCATTATTTGTTTATTGCTACATATATTTGACCAACTGGAATTCGTACTTCCGGTATATTCCTGTACTCGACACAAACGCGATTTAATGCTCTTTTTCATGTTTTCTACGAGTTGTAGCTGATTAAATATTAACTGGTTAATCCAACCCGAGCGTTTCCGTCACAGCCTGAAAAACTGCTACGATTCATAGGAACGTACTAAATTTGTTAGTAAATTCACCGAATGCGAAGTAAAGTATGCCATAATGGGCATATGTTTATTTACGTAGTTTAAAGATGTCCCAATACTGTTACAGCACTGTCTTTGTAAACTGAAAGAATAATAATCATTTCCCATAAATTCAAGCAGAAACGTCCCCTTAAACGCGTGTTTTTTTATTGTATTGTAGACATCCAGCAATAAAGTCTAATAACTAAATATTGAGTGTTTTCCTGGAGTACTAAACAAATATAGTGCGCTTTATATCCCACGTTATAGATAATCTTGCAGAGTTGATGTCGCTGTTTCGCTTAGGCCTTCTTGACCTGGAAGACGAAACCTACCAACTATATTTATCTTCAAAATTAACCAAATGAGAGTAATGTTGAGTTCTAATGCCGTCCATGATCGAGTCTGTTTCGTATTCAATATTTTACCCATCTCTACATTACAACCTAAAAACGAACGACGTTTCATGGTACATCCCACGTGCGTTTTACCTTGTTGGCCGAATAGCTACTGCCCGAACTCTGTGTAGTCCGTGCTTCCGCGTAAAGTCGTAGTTAGTTTGGGCATCGTAGGAAAAACAGTTTAACGGGCGTTATTGAAACTTGCATAACAAAGTCGCTACTCCGGTTAAAAATGCACGAGATTCGGCTCGATCGGGCGTATGAGACAACACACTTAGTTTGCATGTTATTAAATCAGCTGTCGGGGTCTAGCTATCCGTGTTTCGCGAAGGAGCAGCTCCATAATCATCGTCGGAGAGGTCAGAATGCATGTGGAGCATCTTGTAGCCCACAAAATAGCTAATTTAGTGTCAGGTAGTAATATTTACGTTTACGTTCACTAATGTCCTACGTTTAACTCAACATCATCACAGTGTTCACTATATTCTGTGATTAATGTTGCCTATCTTTTTGTTAAGAAGCCTATGTTATCAGTACATATACTTTGATCTCGGTACATATACTTTGATCCCTTTTGATCTCAGCGCTGGTTACTTCTCCGATGATTCAGAGATTTTGAGGGCCAAACTTTTTTATCGAAACACCATTCTGTTTTATCTCAGGCTTTTTCCGTCAACTAATTAGGATACTTAGGTTTAATTGAGTTGTAGGTAAATTGGAGGGTACAAGCTTCCGTTCTAGTTTTCCATGGTTAGCATGATTATCCTATTCGTTTTATGAATGTATTCTACTTGCTGCTTTGTGAGCACTGTAGTTATTGGCGCAAAGCCTTCTATTGTTTTACTGATGCACTTCTTCGCCTTCAGGGTAGAGGAAACAGTCAAGTGCGGAAACACTTTTTCATTAAGAACCTTAAGTTTATATAGCAGAAGCACATTCATCCCAATCGACTAACAACCAAAAACGATCTGTCTCTGCCTGTCGGGGGCCAAAGTTTTAATAAAAATAACGCTCCATGGGAGTATTGTTGTAAATGAACAAGCATGCATTAGGACATTTGAAACCAAGCAATCATTCAGTTTCAAAATCAGATATAATGCAGAAATCTTGCTCCGTTCTCCAACGTGAAGATATTGCTCGAATGAAACGCGGTCCCTTAGTAACTAACTAGAAAATAATACGAACATTATTTTTTGCTAGTTTCGATAAAATTATCCTCTAAAGATCTTAACCACGCATAGGCGCGTATGTGTTCTTTGATAGACCCTCACAGTCACCTTTACCTAGACCTAGCAAAAATCTTTTAGACCTTAACTATTATATGACGATTTCACTTCACGGTGCATTATGGCATTCACTGTAACTGTGTGTGAGGCAAAAAATACTCCGTATTCAACGTAAAATGACTTGAATCTGTTAAATTCTTTGTACTTTATGAAAAATTCAAAAGTTAAACTGATTTTACCGTGTGATATAGCTGACCAATACTATGCACTGATAATGATCTAGCATACTTAAAACGACGTTGCATAGAAAAATTTTTATATGATATAAATCTCAAGTAAAGGTATACAACTTACAACAAAAAACACGTTTGGAAAGGCGTTGTATATATTTCTATTTTGCTTTACTCATTATATTTACCCAAAAGTGCATAGTCACACTATCACGATATAAATTATATATATATATATATATATATACAGCTGGGAATAAATAGTTCCGATGCAGTTATGCAAATTGGCTCGAAATTGCGGAAATGTCACCCCAGTTCGTTTCGCGGTAAAACACTTGTTTAGTATCTCATTTCTATGTTGTTTCGAAGACGATCATCGACCTTAATGGCTCACTGGCTAAAGTCTTCAGAATATACGTTTGAAAACTTTTTCCTTACAAACATATTGCGCCTCGTCTCTTACTTAACAAAGAAATTCGGGGCTCCAACTACACAGCCCACTACAAAAACATAAATTCTATATTTCACATCGCACTTGAATGCGTTTCATACACAACGGATTGTAGGCGTAACCGCATCGGGACTTTAGCAGAGTTGGCTAATCAAACCCCAAACTAAGGAGGGCGGACTGAAGTGGTACGGAGTCATATGTTGGCCGCACTCTGGGGATCCAGCATTATCTTTTTCTGTTGTCGATACAGGCGGGCTTGCGCGTTGAAGGGATTTGTCCGTCGGACGATCTTGCGGGCCGCGCGACTTCGTGCTACGTCTCCAAGACGAGAGGGGTTCTGTAAGTAAGAGGATAAAAATAAAAGCTGTTGCTAGTGAATTACATCATGTATTTTACGGTAAATAAATTTAAATGATATTACATCAGAGCACGCAAGTACAGGATTAGCGTGTGTCGTTACAGCAAATACTGGTAAAATTCCTTCATGTTATTTGATCTGAATCATTAGTTGAAACAATAACTTAGTGGCCAGCTGGGTATAGTCTAATTTTTTTTGTCGGAAGGATTTCATGCCCCAGCGTTATTCGGATTGAATCTGCACATACTTATGATTTTTGGTTAGGCGTGTTAGAAAAAATGTAAATTGATTCTACGCTACTAATATTACACAATGTCCACGCATGTCTTTGGGGCTCCCCAATCGAGTGTTACTAAATATTTTTATATACAGTGTTTGTTTACTTAGGTTGCTCGGAGTAATGCGATAGCAGACTTAAAACAGAAAGGGCCCAAATTAGTTTTGATTTTTTATTACTATGCGAAAAATATAAACCGGCATTTATTAGCACACTTGCAAGAGGCAGCCTGAACACATATTTTACGTGTATTCATGCAAACACAAAATATAATTACTACTATTACTACTATGGTTTTTTGAAGTGTTGTAATACCTACTCTTTACCTACGTGCTGGCAAGATTCGAATGTAGTCACATTGAAATATAAATATCACCTGTAGATCCCGAACAGTTGCGTCAAAGGCGAGCGGTATACTTTGACGGGAAAGAAGGACATCACCAACATGTGAACCCTGTGTGCCTACCGAGGGTATGGGCTCAAAATGGTGCCCAATCTTCTGCGATGGCACGAGGATTGGGGGCGGAAGTGATGTTTTGAGTACATCGGGCGCGATTGTCTGTCCGTTGATGTGGTCTATCATCGTCAGGTTCCTATATCAAAAGGTGAAGCGCGGATAAAAGTGGACGATGAAGTATGATCTATTTGAAGAAATATGAAAGACGTAATAGATTTTAAACAAAATATCAAATGGCAAAAGGCGGTATGAGTATATAGTTGAAAAGTATTAAATATCAATTATCATAATTAGTATTATTACCTTTGTCTAACAAAACAGGCCAGTAGACCTCTGAATCTTTAATACTTAGTTCTGTCATGTAAATGGTGGTTCGAATTGAACTCCATAGGAACATAAAGTACACTTATCTTAAATATATCAAGATAATTAAGATTAAGAGAAATATATTATCTTTCATAGATACCTGGTCTAAAAGTTAAAAACCCTCAATTTCGAAAATTAATTTCGCATAAGAGCATTTCATTCGTACAACTGGTTGTATACCTGTTTACAGCGGTGGTGATTACGGTCATTAAGCTGTTTTCACAGCGAGAGTTTCTCGAGATAGTGTTCGAAGCAGCTTCGAGTTTACATCGGGGAGGACTTCCAAGAGTTGTGTATTTTGAATACAGCCAAATTTCTAGGTCAAAGTCTGCGACTGACGATGTCCAAAACAATGGACACGTGACGTTTGCGAGAAGAATAAGAATTGTGTCAGAGCCACTGTGTAGTGTATACTCACTCGGGAGTCGAGGCCGTAACTTTCACAGTATCTCCAAGATGTCGTACGCTACGTAAAGGACCATGTACGTGCGCATATCTGCTGAGTGGTCTGCCTCGATCGCAGTGGTCGGTCCTTAGCCCAATGCATGCGGCATACGCCAGAGCATGAGGGATAAACGTGTTGTCGTGCGTGCCAGAAAAAAGATGTGCCCAGGGTCCTTTTGCGTAGACTGCCACATCCTCCCCGCCATGGACTCCCTTCTTCGTATGCGCCATGGCTGGCTGAAGGAAATTGTTCACCAACGCTAGGTGGAGTATTGGTGACATTAAAAAGCTTTATACAACTATGAGATAAATTAACGTGAGATAACAGCGGAGAAACAGTGGCGGAGAAATGAATATATCTGATTATTAGAGGTTCAACGATGTGGCTGGGCCTGGCAGATTTAGCTACTTCATGCGACACATATGTGACGATGCTATCCCACATAAATAAAATATCACCTATCAACGTTCAGGAAAATTATAGTGATTTCAACTCGGGTAATCTTTGTGCAAGCATGACATCGCAGCTTTCCGTGGTTTGTTGTCAACCGTGCAACCAAGGCGATACTAGTTTATTTAAATTTCGTTTCTATTGATTCTCATCAATCGCTACAATAGTTAACGCTATAGAAGTGGCCTAGCAAAAGTCTCGTTGATTACTCGGCATCGAAGTGCCTCCTAGGTGGTCATTTAACAGACTGTCGATTCGCCAAAAAAGGTTTCTTGATCACCTTGCGCCAGCGTAAACTGTAGCTCGCACACGAATCACTGCAATTGCCTTTGGGGCAATTGTAAGCAGCTTTTCGTATTACTCCTCGCAGCGAGTTGACGAAAATAAGGCGTGCCCACCAGTTCGGTCGACTCTTCCGTCGGTGGGGGCTGCAGCAGATTGATAAGTTCGAAACTAAGAGAGCACTACTGCGAGGGAACTATTCTACCGGGTCTCGGAACGAATCGATCAAGGGTGTCTGGCATGTGAGGGGCGCCCTCAGGCCCAATAGAAGTCCCACCGAGAGCTCTGTCTGGCATGGTGGTGGCAAGTCAGAAAGTCTATCGCTCGCTGATTTGTTATGTACTCAAACCTTAGACTATTCATTGTTTGAGCACAATAGTGAATGTCGTTTATTTTGGGAGGCTACAGTCGTTCCCATGGAAACGGCAGTAACTGGTGGTTGGTTTTGGAAATTATCTTAACAACTCGCTTTTCTCTCAATATATGTGCAATAATCCTCTGAAGCATGTACCGAAATCACAACGATTAAAAAGTAAACAGTATAGTCTCAATGTACTGTCTCAGTACTGTCAATGAATCATCCACATCGGGTCTGATCGACAAAAATTTCTGAGATTCTAGTTTGTCAAAAACTGATACAACCGACAGCTAAATATTTGTAAACCAAGTATCAGACGAATGATCCTAGCACGTCATCTAGGTTATTCACACCTACGACATGAACGCTTACGACACTTCCGTTAATTTCTAATCAGTCGTAAAGGGTTCTTCAAATAGAACTGCACAAAAAACTTACAAAAGCGTTCTTTGTCTTCTTCGTTTAGTAACGCTCCCGGACCGGCCGCATAGCTCAGTGTGCTGTAAGCCATCCTTGATATTGATCTGCCTGCGTGACCTAAAGAAGTACATTGTGTTAGAAA
Source organism: Tropilaelaps mercedesae (assembly GCA_002081605.1). Taxonomy (NCBI): domain Eukaryota; kingdom Metazoa; phylum Arthropoda; class Arachnida; order Mesostigmata; family Laelapidae; genus Tropilaelaps; species Tropilaelaps mercedesae. The sequence goes on along the minus strand of MNPL01001234.1, from coordinate 12,608 downwards.
AAAAAGGCGAAGAATATCGCCTGTTGCCAGTTACGTACGAAAGCTACATCGATATTTGACCATTCTGTCGTGCAAAAGGGCTGGTACGCAAATAGCTTACGCTAGCGTATAAATAACACTTTGGACATAATCACTACAGACCTCAACGACTGACTCCATTAGTGAACAGGATTTGTTTCTATCTACAAACGCGTTGTAGGCAGGTTGGTGTTATTCTGATGAAGCCATTTAAGCCGGGGAGGTACAGGCTAGTATTATCCTCCGTGCCGACCTCGTGAGCGCAACAGATATCTAAGGCTGGTCGATTTAGCACTGTAATGCCTTGCTACGTTAAGTGATGACATGGCGTATAGAAAGCTTCTATGCAAATTTAACGACTGGAAATCGGCTTGGAGGCATTGAAAGCAAGGTATTAGCATTTGTTCGTAGTCCGCTAGGAAATTTGGCATTTCGCTATCTACAGGCGGGAGCGGATATTCTTGAACATTCAATGGAGCGTGTTCGGCTGATATTGTAATTTGACATGTAGCCCTGAAGAAACGGATAGTATTTTGCATACACAAACTGTATGCGTGCCTTAACTAAATTCGGCACGTTCACTCTTTATATATAAAAAATCGCACTAAGTAACGAAGTGACGTCAGATGGGACCGAACAGGTGTAACCAAAGTAAACCGTTACACTGACTAGCTGAATTCTCCGTGAATTTGCAAAGAACCTGCGCTAAACTTGCTCAGTGTTGTTTTTCGTTTGAAATGACAAATTCGTTGTAGTTTTGAGGTCAACATGCTTCGAATGGCCGCTTGATTGAAAGGTTGTTTGTAAGGATTTAAACAAAAACGTAATGTCGTTTTTTACTGACGTCACGGCGTTATCATGGAAAGTTTGTATAGCACCTTAGCAAGTCTATACACATACGCAGAAACCGAGTTGTCAGCATTGCTTTCCTCATTTAAATACACAGTTTTCTAGGATCTGTAGGTGGTCTTTCAGTGATCGTACTCTCATAGCCTTTTGTGAATGTTTAGGAGTTTTCAGTCGCAAAGTAGTTTCTCCTATTATATGAAGGGGAATGGGAATGAATCATTTTACACGAGGAACTTTTATTTAGTATCATCTAGTTAGCTTTTTCTTTTAGTTTTTAGTAAGCCTCTATCCGGTACCCAAGAGACTTGTGGTGACGTCATCCAAAATTTTTAATGACCACCATTCGAGATCCATGAAAATTGTGGCTCACCATGGTACTGCGTTTCTCCTTTGACCAGTAGAACTGCCGGTGTTGTCTGTCGAGTGTTGGTCGGATAAACGGATTGGACAAGTCAGATATTCCACTGTATATTCAGTGATTCTTCTAATTGATCATTCTACATTGATGCGAAGGTTAGCGGTGCGGAGTTTGCGTTTAATGATTATTGTGGTAATGGTCATCTCTGTAAATTATGAACATGTGCTAATACAGGTGCACTAGCAATTCTTAATCTTAAGAACATTCGTCTAATTTGACCATTTATGCTCTTTGTCTACTCATCAAAAGTAAAATAGTCGTTCGGCTTGTGCCAGTAAAAACCCGAAACAGAGAAAGGTAAAATGTAAATAGAAACGATAAGAATGAACAGTGGCGTATTGTCAAACTTTTTCTCGGGGTTACCTAAGGGAAATGTTCTGGCAGGCGATGCATATCCTGGATGTAAAATGAATGATTCATTTTAGCACAGTACGTCAAGAAACAATTGATCTATAATAACAAGAATTCCAAACGACGGATTGGAGCATGTCAACGATGTAGCCATTGTGTGGTTTGCACAATATCGGCAATCGACTCACCAAGGATATCATTTCCTCGTGTGGCGTATCCATTAATTGTGAATGCATGAGAGTGATCTGCTGTCACTATTGTTAGTGTATCTTGCTCAGAAGTAAGGCCGTCCGCTGCTTCGATTGCCTTGTCAAGCTGATAAACCTAAAAAATAAGTGGATTACATATTCATACATTGAAGATGCATCCATTGTCCAAAGTGACAGTGTGCCGCGTTCCTTTATATATGTGCAACTCAGAGCACAAAAATGAGGTTTTGGAAAGGTTTATAGAAATTTCATATAATCCATCTATGGGAGATAATGGTGCTAATTTTCATTAGCTCATATTGTAGTAGAGCCGTCTTTGCCGTCTTCATGATTCAAAATTTCGTCGCAAATAGAATTGGGTGGCACCGGAGGACGTCCCTTTACGGTTCGTCCTGTCACGATTGCTGATCCAGAACGGATTGGTCGAAGTTGTATTATATATAAACGGTGCAAGCACATTAAATTGTTTCGGCCAATTGAAGTTTACCAGGTGTTTCATGTCATCTTTCGTGTGTGCAAAGTGTAACTTGTTCGAAGTCTAAGCTTACGCAACCAATTAATATACAGGAAGCTATTGTTTCGGCCTTTAAGGAGTCAGCCAGATGACCTCAGCCCACAGATCACTACATTTGCGTATTTCTAATGTGTATATCTAGATCTTTTTTAGATGGCTTTGTTAACAACACCTTGTCGAAGCTTTCCTGCGTCTGAAATGCTTTCATGATATTGGAGCCTCTTAAGAGCTGATATGCATCTTATGCATTTCTGGCATGTGTGTAGTACCTCCTCGAGTGAGTATCCGGCAAGGTTGTCGTGATGCGCTGTGTCAATTCTCGCCCCCTCCACAAATAGCACAAAACCTGTGAATAGCAGGCGGATTTACAACTGTCATAAACTTGCGAAAGCTATTTACGCTTGCTGCGCTTGTAAGATTCACATATGTTATTTAAATATCTTACAGCTTATTCAGGTATGAATGGAGAGAGGCATAAGGTAACAACGGTGTGTGCCGTTCGAATAATAAAAAAATTTTTCAATTTAGTTCCCACGGAAAAATTACGAGGAATCAAAGAAATATTCTACCAGGAAAAAATATTTGATCTGGATATGCATCAATAGTTCTGATATCGATATTATACCGTGCGATACAACAATGGTTTAAGTCAATTAACATAAAATATACATTTGTGCAAAAAGTCGGCAGTGTTCGC
>MNPL01001231.1:0-15680 GCA_002081605.1 Tropilaelaps mercedesae | reverse complement strand
TATATATATATATATATATATATATATAGAAATTTTTCATCAGCATCACGTTGTTGAGCAAGTTTACGTCAAACGCACATCAGACGTGCAGTATTGGAGAAAATAGGCAAGCACAGATACAAAATAGTTGAAGAAACAACTGTTAGAAACGTGAATCTATGGGGTACATCGGATCATCGGATACAAATGCAACCAGCTATCCGCCACTCAAAACAGGATACTACCCGGTATACGGAACTAGAAAACACACCGGATGAATAGAGAATAACGAATAAACATCACTGAAATTGATAATAACCCAAGAAACAAGGCAACACGCGAGTTACAACAGCACCTCTAGGTCAAGTAATAAGCAAGCCATTTAACAAAACAATTAAAAAAGGAGATTTCCAAGATCTCAACTCTCTATCGCTGTTGACCTTGAGAGGACGGAGGCAAGAGACGTACTTCGAACCAGTGGGGAAAGATCTGTGACTAGTTCGTTTGTTCAGCATATTTTTGGCATCAACTCAATTCAGGCAGGCTACGACAGCTCCACTTTACGATAGAAACGTCTTAAAATTCTGTTTCTTCAATTGTTCCAAAGAACAACGCCGTATATACACATTTACTTCTTTAGTCCACGATTACCGACAACACTTGCACGCTACCTACTGCGAATACAAACTCCTGCAAATGCATATGCATATACTAAATAAATACCACTGTTGAGTACTTTTTTTCGTACCGGCGGTGGGGCAAGTTACCAGGGAGGTCTGTCCAGTGAACGTCGGAAATTGAAGCCAGCCCACATAAGCTTCCGAATTTAAGCATCTCTTTGCACGGACAAGCACATTGTTACCGCGTGTTGCGCATCGCCCAAATGTTCTGTCCAAAAAAGGAGCAGCGGAAGAGGAGCGACCATTGAGTCAAACAGCAAAATAAGATAAATCTAGGAAGCATATTTGTTCAGCCTCTGGCTCAACACAGAAATATCAAAAAGCAGCAGCATAGCCAAAAATAGAAGACGAGGGGAGGAGGGAATTTCAATATTAACGACACAACAGTGAAAGACAGTCGCTTTTGTTCAAGAAAGAGCTCATCCTCACAAGAAGAACAGCGGCGGACAGTCAAAATGTTCGGCGGACTAGGAAAGAAGGAACCAGAGCCGGAGCCCGAGGACGAGGCCACCCAACTCCGGAATATGAACCCGGATGAAATGTCTGGGGAGCAACTCCAGCAGCGTATCGCTAATGGAGCACAAGACGTAAGTGTCCTTTTTAGATAGGCCATTAGACAGAGGCAGAAAGGATATCTGCAACTAAAGTTTTACACTTTATGAAGAGGGTATTTAAAAAATATGCATATAAACTTAAAAAAAAAATAAATAATCTTAAAATAAATCTCTGAGTATAAGATGAATTTTAAAATGTTTGGGCTTTATGCGTTTTACAGAGTATATCTATATAACAAATTTCATTATTCATTATTTATTTTAATAATTGAATTAATAAAACAAATTTATTTTATATCAAATAAAATAAAAATATATATTGATACCCATAAATTTAGGTTTCGGGATTTCGTAATATCGTAGTTACGTGATAAATTGAAGTTGTTTTACCATCTTCTGTGTTTGGAACGTGTTCCGATGTAAAAAAATAAAACAGTTGAATTTTTTGAAAGAACGGGTGCTTTGGGTTCTTACTTGTTAATGACTCAGAGGTTTGGTTAAGAGACAAAAACGTTTATTGCAAAATTTTTTAAGCCGTTGCTTACAACGGCCATCGTGGCGGAAACTCCTCAAAAATGGCGAATTATGTGGTATGCTGTGATTGCGCAAACGATCTATCTTTGTACAACATCCGAATTTTCCATTTATTCATGGTTCTGAAACGCTGCTATTGAGGCTACGATAATGAATCTTTCTAGTTCGAATATTAAAGAAAGACCCATTTTGCAGTTACACTGCAAGCGTAACTCCAAAATAGCGTCGCTGTTGAGTCGCACTAATTTGAAATCTCACTGTGATGTTTCTTATATTACAACCTAATATTACAATAACTATTCGCCAGAATATAGCACACTAATATGAATAATCACAGTTATGTAATTCATATACACGGCGGTGTATATGAACTTCTTATTTGACTAGTCCTCTTGTCGCTAGATTGGCAAATCCAATGATAAATTGCAGTCATTAATAAGGTTTCTATAAGAATCTTTTTTTTTTGACCATAACCTATTCATCGTCAAATAAGGGCAGCGGATGTAAGATCTCAACAAGGAATAGAGACATATATAATTTCAAATATTTTTTAATGACAAACCATTGACAAACCATATTGTGCGGTGGACAAAAGGAAAATATAATTCAGTCATTAGTACCTCACCAAACACCTTACTTTCCCTTGCGCTGATGGGTCATGACAACAAAGCCCATTTTGCAATGCTTTTTTTACATATTACAATGTATGATAAAACCACATGTTTAATAACAAAGAAGTATAAATATATTGCTATAGTGCCTACCGATTGGACGAAGGTGTACGTTCCACATTTCATAGCACTTGCAGTTATTACCGCTTTCAAGATAGACCGCTCCGGAAGTTCATATGAGAAGTTCCATATTTGAAGGGATACCAAGAAGGGCCACGAAAATAACGACCACATGCATTGGTAATGACTCTTGACTGGTCGATGGACTTCGCTAAGAACAGCCATGATCAACTGACTATCAAAATAAAATAGCCCATGATTTTATGCGCAGTAATTTGTTGATTATTAAGTTTCACCTTGAGTACATCAAGCGAGACCCTAGAATGTATTTGCACATACATAATGTGTGAACATAAGGTTTTTCCTCCAGCTCGAATTGAAAATGATCAAGGTCTTAACTTAAAATAGACTTTCCAAGTCGAACCTCATTTTTAGACGTTCTCTTCGTGGAACGCCACAGGGGAAAACTATGCTTTTGATGTTCCTTATGTGAAGGAAAAATAGTGGTTTATGTTATCAGTACGGTGTGCATAATCAGGTATAACCTCAAGAAGCTGGATTGACATCTGAAACTCAACATATGAACTTTGAGAGGCGATTTGCAGTAATGAATTTTAATATTGCCTCAGGCTAGCCAATTAGCAGTGAATCAGTTAAGATGACCAAATTCATCCACTCCGTTCGTTGAACTGCTCAATGAGTGCTTGTAGATGGCTAAATTATCATAAACATTCTAGAGTAGTAATAGGAATAGTTATTAGCGTTCTTATATAACTTGGAATACATATATTATTACACAGCCCGGACACATTAATGGCATGCTGACTGATTTAAAAATCGAATAACTTGGTTTTGTGACAACTAAGAGGACCAAATGAACGTTAGATTTTTTGGAGACACTACGAATATGGACTTAGCTAGCTATTTAGCTTAACTGGTTTGCTAAAAAAGTCGCAAACCAAGCGCTTCATTTTTGTCGAATTTGCAACCTGCCTGACATTTTTTTATTCATAACAGACTAATTTTCTTTTTAAAATCAGCTTTTATCGAGGCTGCAATTCCGTTTAGGTTTTTAAGGAGATTGGGCTTTACTAATCTTGGTCTATATAGCGTGCTGTAGTTTTCATGTACTAAGTCAGCTCCGTGAGTTTTGAGTGATCATGCGTAAAATTAACGTTATGTTGTTATTAGTATGTTATGTTGCTACACAGTGTGGTGTACATAATAATGTTGATACGTATCACTACGCGTATAATGGGGCATTGTCAGGCAAGCAGGAATAACAAAGTAAATGTTAAAAGTACGTAAATTATTTGTTTCGAAAATAAAAAGGAAAGGGTAACCAGAAAAGTTTTCGTTCTCAGTGCGGAAGAGGCGCCTTTGATCGAATAAGAATGAATGGAGTGGAATAAATAAGCGCCAACGCTATCTTATTATCCTTTTGAAAATATCAGCTACTGCTAATGGTACTTAAGGAATGCCTCGACGAACACTTCTCGAGAGAGATTTGTTCGGAAATTGTTACACCCGAGATTGTCTCTCAGGGAATTTTGAGAGGTATTTGCAAATGCGACAGAATTGATCGAGAAAATCTCAAGCACCCTCAAATCTCAAATTGTAAACCTCGTGTTAAGATGGTTGCTAGTTAAAAATGACCCACTCATCACTTATAACGGCGATCCTACGTTCGTTTTTGACGAGCTGTTTCCGTAAAGAGGGCCGCTGTTTCTGAAATGAAATTACCGCCCTCTTTCAATTACCTTGAGTCCTTAAATGTAGAAAATCCAGTAAATTAAACAAAAACATAAAACAACGTAGTGGTACAAAATTGTCCATCTGCCCTCAGAGTGTAAAAAATTCTTTCGTTATGATAAGTGACGCAAGTCTTATCTTTGCATTTGAAGAGTGTGCGTGCAACGCGATTACAAAAACCTATTCTGAGATCCCTACAGGGATTGGTCTGAGCTATCTATGTTTAGCGCCATTAAGTTACACTAGAATAACAGTTCTGTCTTTTATCACGTTTCTACACTATAAATTTAAAGTAATTTGATGTTCCTCACTGCTCTCTTTTTGCGCGTATCTATCGTCAACGTCAGGGTGTCTTGTAGGTTGAAGTAGACTATGTGTTTGCATAATGTATTCGAATCTGCATACGTCAACTCAAAATAGATAATTCGAAGTGTAAATAACAAAAAGTCAGCTAGGCTTGTACGATCAACTGCAGTTCAAAGTGTCTATTTTTCATCGACTTATTAAAACATATCGTACAATATATGATATTTAACAGGAAATCGTAATGATATAATATACATTCGTAAACAATAGAGACACTAGAGAGATAAAGACGTGTTCGGCATAAACGGATCTAAAAGGGACCAATACAGATACATGCAAAATGTAATAATATATAACCGCCGTCGTCACCGCCACTACCTAGTGTCGTTGCGTCCAACAACCGCAATAACCAATTGAAACGGATTTAAATCTGTTCAGTCTAGCATCCTCTATGCCCTAATCGATTCTTTCTCCTATACCTGAATACTCCTACGAGTTACCCCTTCATTTCTCCCTCACCGAGTACTTTTTGCGTGCCATCGCCCTGCATGCAACGATTTTTTGCTGGCTCTTCATATTGTAGTTGACACTCGATGTCAGAAGTATTCGTGCATAGAAATGATAGAGATGGATGGCTAGCTAATTTGAGAGGGCTCCCAGAACAATAGAGATCCAGAGAAATATCTGCAAAAATTTCAGAGACATTGGGTCATAGCAGACAAAGGAGATTAGCGAGTGATGTTATTTGAGGTGATTGCATGTCTATCTTTTAGAAGGAGATAGACATGTAATCACTGCGGTCCTCAACACGTTCTTTTTCCTTATCTTATATTTATGGCGAGACCGTATCCACTAAAAAGGCGGCAACAACGAATGTCGATAGATATCATTTAAGGCTGGCCTAGTCTCGGTGTACATTCAATAAGTGACCAAAAAATCATCGGATATTGTGACTTTATCGCCACTGAATGTACTCCATTAAGTCTAATTCTGGTAAGTAAGCTGAGAAGTCAATGAATAGGATCGCGATGCGACAAAAGAGAAAGGGCGAATTGTGCGCATTCAATGAATAAAGTCTCACATTAAAACTTGTTGTGAATGATAGGCCGTCAGGTTGTCTCACGGTTGCCTATAGAAGACACTTCTTGCTGTGGCGACAGTTCCGCTGTTCTTTTTACAGCTATTAATTAATTAGGTTTCGTGTTGGAAGTCCGTTAAGGGCCGCAAAGGGTAGTAGGGCTCCCATTCTGCTAGGCAGTGCCATAGCTCCGCCGCGGTCATACGTCACCAGCGTATTTGGTTCTGTTCCAGCGAAACTTCGAGTAGCCATAGTAAGCGCCGCCGTTCCCGCCATCCCATGTACCTCTGAGTGTGTTTTGCGTGACGGATGTCGATGAGGAGTCTCTATTGGCTCCTCGGCTCCGCGGAGTTGGCAGCACTTCGGTGTTGTCTGCGGGGCTCCCTACTGCTGCTTGGGGTTCAGGCATAATGTGGCGTCTGCCATTGACTAGTATATAGCGGTGCATCGAAAGAGACCGAATGTTAAATTCTGACTATGTTTTCGACGTCTTTTACCTACACAGTGCTAATTTTACCATGAGAACGACAATGTGTTCCGTCTGACGGATGTAAGTCGAAACGAGTGAGGGAATATTTGTGCAATGTGCTCTGACTGTTAGGTTGCATTTGATGACATTTGTAAAACGTTTGAGATTGGATTAGGTTGCACTGAGAATGATGCCAGAGATTTTATGCAATCGCGTGATGTAATGTCGTTAGCTGTCTTAAAATTCTCGCGGTTATAATTCTTTTCGTCGTTTTCAGTTTTTACAACGTATGAGTTTGTCTAAGCGGTTGGCAGAGCTAGCGATTGCTGCAATGTGCATGCTATAACTGTCAGTTAGTCGCGTATTTATATATTACCGGTGCAAAATATTTTTTGTACGCGAAAATTCCTGTACGTAGTTTGCTTTAAGTAATGTCATAAGCAGTTTCGCGTCAAAAACGAACAGCGACTTGAAATATTACTGCAGCTGTGTGATTGTAGACATGTCGATGTTGGCAATGTAGTTAGAGAAATTACGTAATATCGTGTGGTGCTATCCCACGTCAATGGCTAAGGCCGGTGGTACTAATGGCTAATGGTGATGTGTTTACGCCATGTAGCAAAAAATTCGTGCTTATAGTTAATCAGATTTATTATTATACCATTGAAGGTGTTTTTAGTTCGACAAGATGCTATAAAAATTAAGTAACGACAAGCAATCTTTTTTAATTCATTAAAAACTAACCAAGGTACGTATAACACTTTGTAATTAGTCAGACGGCCGACAAGCGATAAGAACGACTACATCGCATTAAGAGGCGTGTAAGGATTTTTCCAGAAATTGCTGTTTCGTCCGGAACGCAACTAGGTGCCTGGTCCATAATATGTCGCTACGCGATACACGTTTATAAAACTGCTCAAGTAGCGATTTGCCAGCCAGCCATGAACGCTATCACTCTTACCCCGATCCTGCAAGTGCATCGACCCATGGTTTCATATGTAGCTGATACCTAAGCAAAAGGCGTACAATAGCGATGTCAAGGGCTTCGCCTTGTTCTCCTGACAACCTCAGTATACAGCCGTTCTCGGCAGGGTTCAGTAACAGCTAACTGTACCGTTCCCTATGTTAGTCGTCTCCGCCCTGCAACAATAAGTGTGGAGACAATATATGAAAACAAATGTGTTCAGCTCAAAGCGCCACACCAACGATTAAATATCTAGCGTATGTGCAGCTTCTTAGAGTGCCGAGGAGCTTGGTGACACTCAATGGCCACAGCGGCCGTCCATTCTGCGACGCTAGGACTATCCTCTGTTCTTCCGTTTTTTTCACTGCAGTTGTGTTACGGCTATCATTGCTAGTGTAAAAGTTTCCATCGAGTTATATAAAAGAAAATGGTAAAACATATATCTAAATGTGATCTTCCAATACATATAAGCGCTTTATATGGTATAAGCGAGCACCAAAGATGTAGACACCTGTGTATACAGTAAATCATCGATCCAACGCACTCGCCCAAATACAATATTCTGCCATAAAATATGATGCACTATATATGCCACACATAACTTCCATTTCCCCTATGTCAATGGAATCGAACAAAAAGTAATATCCGCAACTGTCGTTGGATTCTAGTGCAAGAACGTCCAACAATAATAATTGAAAGCAATAATTGAAAGACTATAAATGCTAGAATGGCAATGTAAGTCAATAATGAACGAATTCCTTTAAAATTTAAAGTGAATTATTTTTTTTCTAAGATACATTGTTTTATATTCGTTACCTATGTACGAGAAGAAATTTAGAAGTTGCAGAACACTCTGCATAATAATGTAGTCATGAAACTTAATAATTTTACATTGATTGCGTAGGTAGCAAAACGTTGTGCCTGAATGCGTGATGCGCGAATATATTGCAATTAGTCGTGAGCGTATTGAATGGGGATAGATTAGCGGTTTTATATATATATATATATATATATATACGACCCTGTGTTATTGTTAGATGACGTTAGATATAATGCCACAGGGTCGTATATATATATATATATATATATATATATATACGAGCCTGTTATTGTTAGAAACATTATATCTAACGTCATCTAACATTTATTCAACGAGCGCGATCCTACCAAAGGTCTTTTATTGAAGCCCCTTAATTCCAATGCCATGCCTTGTTCACTCTGATAGCTTTGTTACAAGTTGTCTAAAAACTTCGTTATGTGCCGCTGCTACTGGAAACGGTTTCTTGTTGCTTTGAATTTAACATATGCCCGGTTTGATTCGGAAGGCTGTCTGTTTAACTTAGCCTATGCATCAAGTAAGAAGTTGTGTCTGATATAGACTCTGTTTTGTTGTGGATTTGGCGATGATACACTGACTACATGTTGGTGGTGAGATGTATGTATTTATGCACTGAACTGTATTTGCTCTTGGTGCTCGATCGGGCACCCAATGTTCAAAAAGGAAGAGAGATTAACACGACAGCTTACAATTCTTTTGTTAAAGGCCTGTGCGCATCTTACTCTATGGAGTAAAAGATGGCGTTCGAGTCACGATATGATGTATGGGAGTTGTATTGCGTCGTCAATCGCCGCCAACTCGATCACCTGATAAAAGTGCATAGTTGTAACGGAAAGCTGAATTGGGCCAAATTGTGCCCAGGCAGAACCCATCACCGCCCGCCACTTTAGCTAGCCCATAAATTCTCGTGAGGCACATGGGCATGAAAGAGGGGTATCTAAAGACATAGGGAGAAAGAGGGAGCATGGTATGGCCGGTCTGGAATGACCTCGAATAGCTTCAGGGGTTTTAAAGGGCCCAACTTTTATCAATGGGCCGGACCGCTGCCGATATGGCTTCTTTTTCGGAAATGGCAAAAAAATCTTTTTGTCAATACTTATCGATCATTTTATTTTTCTATATTACCTATACTAAAAAGGCAATGCGAGATTCGTTAAATTGTAGGTCAAAGTCAACATTTTTAACAATTTTGAATCAAATAGAAAGAATCAATTTGATTACGGGGCATCTTTATGTTAATGATTAATTAAACTCTATTTTAAAAGAAGGAACATGTTTTACGATGGTTATAACTTTACTTCCTCAAATAGCTTCTAGAAAACGAACTGACTTTGTTCTATTACATAAGAGTATGAGCTCACGAATACATTCTGCGCCAATTCATTACATAAGAGTATGAGCTCACGAATACATTCTGCGCCAATTCTATGTGATGCGAAACTTCATCTTTACTTTTCAGGCTTTCTTTGCGAGATTAGACAGGGTGCACAAAAAAATAAGGACGTATATCGGACAGTTGTGCAGTAATAAAGATCGTGGAGGGATAAGATGAGAATTTACACATGACGTATGTGATGTAAAGAACAATATTTAGTTGGCTTTTTGGTGAACGTTGCTATTAAGCGTACAGGGTTTTGTATGATATAAACTTATGACGAGTTATCCACCAACGAGAGCAGAAAATTAAATATGAAACGTTTAAGCCTTTCTAAGTACTTTATATTACGCAACTTTTGATGACATGTACTTAAGTTGCTTCTCCGGTCTCTTTTTTTTGCACAGACACGTCAGTCAATTCTGCAATCGTTTGCCGTTGCGTACGCGTTCGTATCGGTGTGAAAACTGTTTTACCTTAGCTTCCTCTTCCATTTCTTCTCCTCACATCCCTCAATGAACATGATTATAACGACATAAGAATACCCCTTACTACAACTATGCGATCTTTCCTCGTGACAGCCGAAGTTTTTGAGCGCAAGAGGATAAAACTTGGAAATAAATATTTTTTTAAAGCTGACCGTCAGCCAACATTTAACGTCCACGGTAGCAATTTTTGCATTACTTCGTAAGACGGACCCCATATAAATGCAAATGTACACTGGCGGAGATCGAACCTGTGCACCTAGGTGTCTCCTCTAGTCGCAAGGCGCATACGAATACATCAAGCCACCGAGCTCGATCTTGAAATAAGAGCATGCATTGTGAGCTTGGGTTCCTTCTTCCATATTTCTCATTCCATAAGAAAGTTCTAAGGCTACTCAGACGAACATCATGCCTCTTCTAAGCACAGCAAAAATGCCGCAAGGGTGACAAACGAGTAACTGCTGACTGTCTGCGAGAACGGCAGGAGGGTGCGCGAATAGTGCTACCATAAACACCAATGCAGTTCTTCGGTCAACTTTACTCTCCGCGCTTCGCCTCTCAATTTCTTTTTCCGATAAAGTTGTGGGCGCTAAAGGTAGTCACGTAAAGTGAATTTGCATTAGCTATCGCTGACACACACTAGCGAAGCGCTTCGCGAAGTTAAAGTATACAGCACTGTATTGCATTTTCTTCACGCTTTCTTTATCTGTATTTTTGGCCACTTTTTCAATTTTACAATTTGGCCTTGGCTCTAAACTATCGCCGCGTGTAGGTGTTTTCTTGGGTGGTCAAACCATAGTCAGCACAAAATCTATATACCATTTGTTCCCTACATGTTCGTGCCACGATATACACAATATTGCTAAAACTTTCTTGGAGATTTTCATACTACGCTTACCGAAGTGAGTCATTGTTGCGAGTGCCAATCGCCTTAAGATATGCTGCATAACCCCCTCGACGAAGTTTGGGGGAAGGGAGGTTGGAACCTGTACTAACCCACCCTAGAGCCTTCGTGCTCTAGGAAGTCTTCTGTCTCTTTGCCCTAATCTAAGATACACTTGAGAAAGTCTTCTGCTTGCGTTAGTTTGCCTGCAATAAGACTTTACAAGTCCGTAATGCACTGCTGCCTTGTCTTACAAGGTGTATCCTACAGAAGACATAAAAAGTATGGCTTCTTGGCATGAAAATGCCATGGCGATCTTTTGGTAGCTAGATCGCGTGAAGAAATTGCTTCACGGCGCTGGAGGCTTGTTAATGCATTACCGAAATGATACCGCTCCCATACACAAAAGACACTATGTGGAACTATTTGCTGATACGCCTAGCATCTAAGCAACAACCCTTTTGGTCGTTTAACGGATAGTCACGATAGTCCATTAGAAGATATGTTCATGAAGTAAAATGGAGATACTATGGAGATTAATTTTTTCAAGCTGTTCTAGGATAACATTTTATAGTCACGATCAGTTTACCTTGGGTGAAGCAGCCTGCTTCCACTTTTCCCCAACGGTGACCACTGTGCGTCTCCGGAAGAGACGTGATCAGCCTGAGTCGAACATTGAATGCTATATTAGAAATGTCTTGTTAGGTCGCGTAGCATAACCAGATAATGTTTGGCGAGTTTTATCTTCAAAGATTCTCAGTTTCTTTAACGCCCTCTTCCTCTTCCCCAAAAAAAATTGCCTTCCACCACAACACCATGATTAATAACAGTTTCAGCAGCAGGATTAACAGCTTTGTTTGTAAGTGGTTCTTGAGAGGAGTGACTACGCAGGGAGGAAGAACGTAGGCAGCTTAATGTTCCATTCGCTTGTCGAGTGCTAGTTTGCAACACCAAAGCCTTTCTTAGTTAGGGGAAGGCCCCGCCCGCTCGCATTCTATTGCCAAATGGCAGCTATAGGCGAGTACACAACTCAGAGCTCGCCCGTGAAGGTAAAACAAAAATCAGAACAAGGAGATACAATAGAGGATAAAAGGAGGGCGGCCTTTAAGTACTGCTAGTGACTGAGAAAGCACTGTATTTTTCATTCATGGTGAAGTTGGAGGAATTTTTTCCTTTGCGGCTGTAGACACGTCGTTTGTTGAAACGAGGTCTTTTTTATATAATGTGTAGCTAAAAAATACGACGTCGAGACTGTAACGCAAGCGCTTTAATGGAAAGAATCAATTAGAAACAAGATTGATAAAAAAAATAAAGCTTACATCCTGATTGTTTTGGCCTTCGGTTTTTTGTTCCGTTTTTCACCGGGTTTTTCATGGTGGTCAAAAGGAGTAGGAGCTAGTAAAAAACGGCATATAAGTAAGCTCGTCCAAGTTATGTTTGTACGATGCGATTTCATGCAATATCGCGTATGTAATGAATTATACAAGGCTGCCGGAATGCTTAGTAAATAAGCAGCTTACAGATAAAGGTAAAAATATAGATGAAGGTACTGCACGTAAATGACGTGCGAAATTACTTATATAGCCTTAATTTATATGATGCCACTTAGGTTTAGAGTACGGCGTATTGTATTTGAAAATGCCTGGTAAGCCAGATGATTTGAAATAGTAATCCAGGACCTTTTGTGATAGTTTGTCGTAGTGTGCTTTGAAAAGTATGAAGTTGGCGCTTCGGTTATTCACGGTGACTTTTTCAAATGTATCGATCTTATTCCTGTAAAATCTAAGTCCATAGTGTCGTCACGTCCATTTGTTCGCTGCTTCATAGTTTATTGGATCGTTATTCTATACTCTGCTTGGACGTGTTACGCCGTCTTTGCATAAAGTGTTCCGCATACTTCAAGCAGCATCCCCAGCAGATCGCCCAAGTCAAGGCATCTTACCAAAGGTATATCGGGCAAGCTATACTATTGCAACGGGAGTTTCGCAGACGAAAAATAAGTTGTTGTGGTGTGTAGTACTTAACTACCAGAAGGTAGCAAAAAAAGAATGGCTGCTCTTGTTCTATCGATAACCTCAAAATTTTTCGCCATTGGTGCTAAGCCACACCGTTAGTTATGATACCGGCTGTGACAATGGTTGTCATAACGACAGTAATCATGCCTTTGTTTTTTCTGATACTTGTAGGTGTGAAGATCGTATAAAGAAGGATTAAGGATTAATTATCACCAAATTTTGTTGCGAATTTACAATATTATTAGTGTGACTATTTTCAATTATACTTGAAAGCACGTTAGAATGCGACATTCTTGTTTTCCTGTAGTAATTTCGTCGTTCTACGTTCAGTCAGTTTGGCTTGGGGTTAGTCGCCATGGGGGTGGTCATTGATTCAGAAGCAGCAATTGTGGGAACGACTTTTTTGTGAGGGTACAAAGTACAATCTTGGAATAAAAATCTGTTCTTATTCCACACTTCGAGCACATGTGCCTTCGAGCACATGTGCCTTCGAGCACAACGGCGAAGGCCAATTGAGCCTCACGACAACTCGACCGATTCAAACATATCGGTGGTCACAATCGATCTAACCAAGCCAATACGGTTGTCTTCTCCAAGCTGCCGCTCAGATGACGGCAGTGGTCAACGACTTGAAAATAAATTAATTAAATAAACATTGTGGTTGGAGCACACTAGGGGCCGACTATAGACCAGTATTCGCTGATTTAAATACGGCTTCATATGAAAAATTAGGTAAAGGGGTTCTTTCATGTACGGGAGTAGAAGGGAAGACTAAATGGTTCATGCATATTGATGGCAGGCGGTCATAGTAGGGAAATTATTTCCTGCCAAAACAACGGTTGATATATAGCCGCTTCAGAAATAATTTGCACCAATTCTAAATGGTTTGCGAAACTGGGATTATAGTACCGTATGGCGGCCCTAATTATATCCTACACACCTGCTAGTTAGGCTTTAAGAACCCTTTTGGACTCCGATAATGCAGTCAAAAACGACTTGTGTTTGTATGCGTATTTTGTATTATCTTCATCAGTCACTTTTAGAATTAATTTTAGAATTAATCTATATTATATTCATTCAACAGAGAATAACCAATTATGCGATTTATATACAATGGTGATAAACAGTTTAGATCATATTCACGTTTTAAATAATTAAATATAGCTAGAAATTTGAAATTAACAATAATTTTTACTCAATCACGTATATAGACTGTATCAATTGATTGTATCAAATGATTGACTGTATCAACTGATTCAATCACGTGTATATATTTTCTAACAAAACGAAGCAGAAGGAGATTGACATACCCGTATATAGTCCCGTAACAAAGTTTTCTCTACCATACTTTCTTAACGTGGCAACTAAGAAAAGTCATTATTCTACAACTACCGAAAGTTCACTACAGATCTTTGTTTGGCTCATTGCGGTTACACTAACAATAAACACTTTTTATCCTTATTAATGGCTGTGGACTTGTGAAATACTATAGAAATTAAATATCTACCATATTTTTATAAAAGAAGTTGCAAATAACGTATGTAGCACAAGCCAAGTCCAAAGTCCAGCGTCATCTTGTATTATAATAGCCTTCTTGGATTGTGGGCTCATATGCGTACCTAATTTTAGCAGAATCTCAAGTTATACAATGCTCCCTAAGTGATACTACGGCTAATCATGATAGTGAAGGTCAGTTTTGATACTTTCAGCTTACGTAGTTGAATTAGGTCCACCATTAGGCTATCGGACGAAAAACTACCTTAAATTTGAGTTGTTTATTGGACTACCATGTACTCGAACTCCAATGAAGATTTTCGAATTTCACTTTTTGTCTAAAACAAATCAATGCAGAATTTAAGACATGATAGTCTTTGCAAAATAAGGCGGTAACATGTGCATGGTGGACGTCAGATACCCGACTGTTCTGTCCTTTCCCCGTATATTTAACTGATGCGTTGTACAGAAAGTTTCGGGTGTTGGGCTGCATACGAGTCGGTTAATATGGAACTGGCAGTGTGTGGACCGGATAAGAGGGAACGCCGTTTGGATAATGCTTAGGAAGTGTAGTTCACTTGAGCAGCCTTGCTGGCGGCGTTGTATCAAGATCACGACTAAAGTATAAACTCCAAAAGATCTCTTCGCTTCAAAAGACATTGTTGAGGCAAGGACAAGTGGCGTACTCGATAGTAAATAGTCCGTTCAGTAAATAGTCCGTAGTTCAGCATTCATGAACTATTTGGGTTACATTAAAGCGTAGAGCACTGCGAGGTAGAAAAACAGATGTATAAAAATACATATGCAGCTTTCAAGAGACTTCACCACGAGGACCTGTAAAATTTGCGAATCACAAATGAGAGATAAGAATGTATGTGGTAGGATTGTAGCGTAAATTTCTTTTGTGTAACAAGTCTCTCATGGGTTTGACTATCGCTTAGATTCCAGATGCCCAAACTGGTCAGCAATGTGCAATAGAATATATGTATATGCATAAAATCAAATTACGGTCAGTAACAAAAACACAACTGTCTGGTCTGTTTAACAATTATGTTTTAGTGGCCGCCCCAATTAAAAGTCGTCTTTGATCGCAAGAATATGGCAAACGATGGACGCAGTGTCAGAAAATAAATTCAACTGCTGTTACGCTTCTACGGCTAAACAACGATAAGAACAATTGAAAATAGTCTGCGGCCCTTGGGGAGAAATTTTTGTTAAAAGGATAGTTTGCGGTCCTAGAGGGGAAATCTTTGTAAACAGCGCGCGACTTGTGGCCGGACGGCAACGAAAATCAGACGTACTCAAAACTGGGCGCAATCCACAATTAACCGCGGACAACTCGCTGGTATTCAGGGCAGACTAGAAGGACACCTTTAAAAGTTACTTTGCGGTTAAAAGCTTTGTCGTGCCCACTGTGATGCATATTGTGTCTGTAAAATAGAGATAAATTTACCGAAAATAGTCAAAAAGGGAATTTATTTCGATGAACTAGGCGTTGCACACTGTATAATATATATAACTGTATAATATATATATATATATA
>MNPL01001229.1:0-15003 GCA_002081605.1 Tropilaelaps mercedesae | reverse complement strand
GGGGATCGAACCCATGCACCTACGTGTCTCCTCCAGTCGCAAGGCGCATACGAATGCACTAAGCCATCGAGCTCGACACGATAACATAGATCTAGCCAAGTCTATAGAAATTGCTCACCAAAAGCACCCTTAGCAAGCACACACACATGGCCGAGACAATGGCTAAGCGACACAAATCGGTAGCAGCGTGACTAGATCGAATACCCTGATCTTGCAGTTCGTCATTACCGGCGTTTCGCGTGACAATAGAGATTTTCATAAGATGCTTTAAATACATCAGAAACATAGACGTCGTTCTTTATTTCCCTACGATTTCCGTTTAGTGGTGACCTGTGGAGTGGTGAGGAGAGGGGGCATTGTCGTCATTGTATTCCGCCTTTGCATATTTTGCGAGTGTTGTAAATACATCGGACGCAGGGATGGGTAGATGTATCGGTGTCGTACCTCGATATCAAATTTGAACAGTTGGACCTGATTATCCGTTCGGCAACTTTGTGTCGCACACAGTTCAAAACTGCACACTGTTTAAAAATGTTTTCCATTTTTTTACTGAGTTTCCGCATTTTGTCCACAGACAAGATATATTTTATAATATTCCCCAATAACATACGTCCAACAAGGTTCACCGGCGTACTGTGCCGTTTCGCTTAGAAAAAATACACTCGACTCGACGTTTTGCTAGTTCTACGAAATTTCCGAGTTTTTCTGGTGGTCAACGTGCAACATTCGGTACTTCTCAGAGTCAGGCAGGCAAGGCCGGCTGTCGCTGTAATATCTGTCAAGCTAATCTATGGGAGACTGACCGCACAGCGCTGAACGCCATTACGCGTACTTCGTACCTACCAGGCCGTCCGGCCGATACAGTCGGAGGCTCACGTCGGGACGGAGTCACCGCAAACTCCGCCGGGGCCGTCAGCCACTCCGTTTACGCCAGCGCGACTTCTTCATGGACGCACGACGCTAGCGCTAGACCAAGGCCGATGCGCCGTCAGCAATGGCACTTTCACAGTGTTCTACAATTACAAGAACTTGCACTTCAACTCGCTTGAATAATAGGAATGTTCGAAGAGCAGCGCACAGAATCGTTCGATCTGGTCTGACGGCGTCGACCGAGCGTGGAAGCGGTTATGACGGAGTAAAAATCCAAACTGAGCGATTCTAATAGATTGTCACTACAAATCAAGAGCGGTACGAGACTGTGGTGCACGACAAGGATCTGGGTCCAGTGCATGTAGACGATTCGATCGGCCCAGTCTACGGTACACGCGTCAGAGCACATGCGTCATGATTTCGTGCCTGTGAGGAACTGTTGTCTATACATAAAGAGTGGGTTATCCAGTTTCAAAACTAAGAGCGCACCGAGAATGTCGGAAGGACTGGTCAGTTCAGTTCTCTGGCGTGGGTCCCGATGCTCACGGAGCAGCAGCCGTTTTATCCGTTCGATCTCGACTTCACGAACGACTCTCCAGAAGGCGGGAACGAGCGTGGATTACCTGTTACCGCCTGCACTTGTTCTCCTGTACCGCAGTTGGAGTAACGCCCTAGGCTGGCAGTCGGTCCGTTTCTGGCTAGGCCACAGGAGTCGCGTAGAGCTCCCACCACTCAATTCACCCGAGCATTGCCGTCGTCCACAGCTGACGCTCTCTAGCGCTCAGACGTGTCTGCCACTGTCTTCTTCAACGGGGACAGACTTCACCAAACGCGCACGCACATCGCCTTCATCGGCGCGCTCCAAACCAGCCGGTCCACATTTTTTCACCTCCCTATATCTGGAACGTCATCCGATCCGAGATAAGATCCGTCGCTCGAGTCCGACGCAGCTCAGCGGGACGGCGTCACCAAACCCGTCTCTGGCGGCGCAATGCAGCGCTCGAAGTGTCAGCTCCGCAGACTCCGCCAGGCCTGGCGCGCCGTTCGGCGTTGCCGTCGGCGACAGGCCGACGCGTTTCGCGGTGTACCAGCTTGAGAGCGAGGGAACCAGCTCAGCCGTGGCGGCGCAGCCGCCTCGAGGCGCTCCACTCGATTTTTTCCATTTGCGATATGTTCCGTAGCCGCTGTCGCCGGCCTACGAGACCGTCCGCGTGTCGCTGTGAGCCGACAACGACCAATCGTTGAGTCGCTGTGTAATAGCGTCCGTACGCATTCACTTTGCCTCGAAGTCAAATGAACGATACGTGACGATAACGGCGTCGTCGGTGATGACGTCGGCATGGCGGGCGGTACCTGCGGTTTGCCGATGGAAGCGTTTCTGTGGCCTCTATGGCAACTACTCGGGCTTTGCTCTCTCCAGCCAGTTCGACGCCGAGCATTTGTCTGCTGGCGATGAATCGAACGTGTGGTTCCGTTCAGGAAGGAGTACGGGGCGTGCGCTGACAAAAACGAATACAATCGAATAAATATTTTTAGGCATTGATTATCAGTCAGCAGTTGATATCTGTGGTGCCGCGTTTGCCGCGGTGCGATGGCGTTTGCTCCTTCCATCTTGGCGCGCTTTGTGGCAACGAAGCGTGGCCTTTGACGGCGACATATACATACAGGCTATCATACTTCTGCATAGTCGTATGCCCATGGCCTGCCCCTGGGCCGTATATCCCAGAGGAAGTTGCCCGTCAACGACCAAAAGGCAACAGTGACCTGATCGATAGCTGGTTGGGCTCGACGCCGCGGATTCAAACGGCCTCGCCCCCAGCGATCTTCGCCATTTCTTGCCATAGCGAATCCGTCAACCGCTCAGCCGTAGCAGCCAGGCGAAACGGCCGCACCCACAATACGAGACGGAAGTTGGAGGTTCGAAAAGACAGCCAAAAACCAAAACGAAGCTGTACGGGTCGCGCAGCTACCGGTCGCGTGTCTGTCTTTAAAGCACAGTTTTCATTATTGCAGCATCCGATGACACAGCTGATTCCTGTGACGTTTCTGTCTCGGAGCGATGGCAGGCGCGATTCGAAACGAACATATTAAACAACCGAGGGATAACTGCAATTGCCGGCGCTCACGAGGGAGCTCCACAGAAGAGCAGATGCTGGTGGCCGAT
This sequence comes from Tropilaelaps mercedesae, assembly GCA_002081605.1. Lineage (NCBI taxonomy): Eukaryota > Metazoa > Arthropoda > Arachnida > Mesostigmata > Laelapidae > Tropilaelaps > Tropilaelaps mercedesae. The sequence goes on along the minus strand of MNPL01001229.1, from coordinate 11,969 downwards.
AGTTGGCAGCGTCTGATTTGCGTAGCGGAGTTTGTTGGCCTTGCAGGGGTGCAATTGTCGAGTGACGACGCGGAGAGCGTGGGTGCGAGGTGAGCTTCGTGTCGGGACTACTGCAAGACGATTGCCTGGCTGGCGGACGGACGCGCATAACGTCTGCGGGACGAGTGTAAACGACGGGTGCTCCACCCTGCGCTAAGCAGTGATTTGATGAATTAATATCGATCGTCTCTGACTGCTTACTTCTTTTCCGAGGACCTGTTTTTGGTTTGCTGGCTGCGTCGTGTTGATGGGAGCGGTGGATGAGGCTGTAGAAGATATCCAGCTTTTTTTGCGATTGGCGCGTAGGTTGAAGTCGTCCTCATATTCGGAACTGTAAGTCTAATTCCTATCGAATTGCAGAGCGCAGATGGGCTTGAGAGGAACATCGTTGCGTTGCCACCGGATGTCGCCGGATGACCGAGCAGATGGGGGCGACGACGTGGAACGACGAGGATAAATGCGATATTGTAGGTGAAGCGAGAGCTGGCGCGACACCGTGAACGCGCATAGCGATTTGCTATGAAAATCGTCTAAAAGCTTCGAACAAAACGAAAATGATCCCAGAAACAAAATGTACCAGCTCTACTTCGATGTAACGATCTACTATTGCTTTTACATACAATGGGCGACTTAGGTTGGTCAAATCGTTCATATGACTCGCTTAGTTTTCTCTAATTGAGTTCAAGGCGAAATCCACTATGAACACCCGCTTCCACGACTGAGGTGTTCGCCGCGGTAGTGTGAGATTCCTATTCACTAACATGTAAGCCAGTGAACTTAGTGCATGATTTGAAGCTGATTGGATGCTACATTAAACCATGTGATCATGGCCTACAGCAGCGGATAACGAGATGGCCGCAATTAATAAACGAGTAACGCAACAATCTGCGAGCAGAGCTAAGTTCGATGTGACAACCCTTTTCTTCGTTATTCGAATCTCCATCTTTAAATATGCGTACCACAACGTCAGCTTTTGTTGTACGGCTCCGATCACCACCATCGCTCAACAATCGTTGATGCTTTCCATCATAACGCATAATCCGATAAATAATCACAAATTCATAAGGGGGTCGCAATTTCCTAGGACACAGTCTCAGGTTGTTTCGGTGCGACGATTAACTGACGCATTTCGACGGAAGATGAGCTGTTGAGCTGTGGTAAATCTGGCCAATCGACGTTGGCGCATTGTAAGGTCTGCGGAGACGACTTCTCGTTAACCTGGCCATGCCGAAACAGAGAAAATATATGACCGTTTTGTGCATCTTTTTCTTTCTTATTTTTCTGCGTATTTTTAATTGTAGTCTATATTGTGAGACAATTCTGAGAACGAAGCGCACTTCGGTTACCGTAAACGATAAAGGATGTTTATGCATGTTGGACCCGTAATTCCACTTAGGATATGGCTATACACATTGTCGGCTACTGTCACCTAGTACCGACACACCACAACTGTTTAAAGTTATCTAGTTATTTAGGCAAAAATTCCGCCATGCTGTTACTGCCGCGTTCCCATGCGCGTTGCCAATACGCTCCATACTGTGACTCACTGGAGCTGCACACGTCAGCTGGTAGAACAGCCTTGGCGTATTTAAAGACAACTAAACGAGCTATGGACGCCAAAAGAAGAAAAGCTGACAGGAAAAGCGGATCCCATTTAGGATGCAAGAAAACCTCGCATTTCGCGGTATTGTTGTACGGGACGAGCATTTGCAGAGCGCAGTTAGGCTATCTATTTCGGTATCAATGTGTGCTATAGCTTAAATGTATGCATATGTACGATGTGTGCCATAATGTATACATTGACAGTTCTCGTCTATGTACCAATGTGACAGTTTTTACACTTGAAGTATTTCATGATGCGATGGTGATGAGGCGATGGTAGTTTGCACTCGACAGGATTTGCTCATGTTGTAAGATTGTCATACAGAGACAAGTTTCCATGCGGGCGAACGTTAATGCTACGTGCATCTGTTACGTTGAATAAACTCCCTCATGATTACACGATTGCCAAGGGTATGTATTATAATTCATTTCGCTGCACAAATATCTCACGAGTCAAACATTTGACTGTCAATAGGTGACAGCTAAATTATAGTGCCCGGGTAAACGTCGATTGATACGCACAGTACTGGAACGCGTCAAAAAATGGAACCACTCATTGGTGAAATATTTACTTTTTTCGGTAATTGTAGGGTGGCGAGTCGAAATACAAATGTCGAAATACTGGGGCACACATGTCGTTATTCGTATCCGTTCTCGTTTAGTAGTCGACGGATTGATTCGACGTATGAGGCCGGTCGACCCCGAAAACGGGCAGCCGATTGGAAAGTCATGCGTCAGCATTTTTTTAGTTTTCATTTGTTTACAGGTCACGCCTGGTGAGGCGTCATTTCACACCATCGTGTGTACCTACCAAAATATAATGGCAGTTTTACTACGGTTCCGGCCAGAGATGAACTGGACAACACACTTGGAAAAGTCTAAAATAATGTATTAAGCATGTAAAAGGTATGTTGTGGTACAATCGGTAAACGGGGACCCTGGTTGCCAGATACCGGAGTGAATATGATTGTATAATGCGTCGATAATAATAATTCAATAAACATAGTAAAAGTTTTGTGCCTCGGCTGGAGTTTCAACCTGCAATTTCGAACTTGATAGACCACGGCATACCCATCTCTCCAATGAAGTGGAAGTAATAAAATTTGTGTCCGGGTGTTCCGTTTACAGTGACGTTAATGGAAAAGTGACGTGCTGCGCTCAAAAAATAACTTCACAACTAAATGCTTTTGTTTTTTCAATTAGTTGCATCAAGGTGATTAATCAAGTTCATTTATGCAATCAAGTGCAGCAAGATCAACAAACCCGGCTCGTTTTAACATAAGCAGACTCTATCGATACTACATTTTGATCTTAGCCAAAAGGCAGAAAAGCGATGGAAAGCAAAAAGCGCTACCGTGGACGTTAAATGACTCTATCGATAGCTGTCGTCTAATCTTCCACAGGCAGGCGCTGTTCGAAGCTACGATAAGGTGCTACGGATGTATTCATCTGACAATGAATTAGTAATGAGTTTCATTCTACTTTTGTTCGGGTTTTCCATGAGCTTCTTGTAGACTCGCCCTACTTTTACCAAAATGTTCATAGAGAAACACGTACCCATTCACTCAGAATACAAGTTCTGATCTTACATCCTGAGGAATGCAGCGAGAAGTTGTTTACACAGTTTTTCATTGGTCTTTAAAGGCCATTTGCCAATACGAATCCACACGATAGGGTCCATACTCAAATCCTGCAGGATTGTAAATGTGTGGCTGTGGTTCGGTGATGGTCTGGTCCGTGTATTACAGGAATTAATGGTTGGTTGTGAATTGGTCTTGTTGCCTTGTTGTTCCTGTCCTTACATGGATTCTTGGTTTTTGTGTAATCGATGAAGATAGTTACAGGCTAGGGACAAGTGACAGGATAGCTTACTTGCAATGGCACATTTATTCAATCTCACCACATAGATCCGATAGCACTAGATCTCGATAGTCTCCATCGTTCTCGTACTGGTGAATCTCCTCATACGCATTTTAATGCAAAACCTCAGCAAGCTAGGCTCAGTCGTCCGTGACACGATCGATATAATGTGCCGGAAACTTCACTCCTGTAATATTCCCATGAAGCGCTTTTGAGAAGGCAATAGTGTGACTGTCAGCTTCGAAGTCATGAACAACCTTCAAGACTCCCTCAGTCAACTATTATCCATAGCCGTATTCTTTTTTATGTTTAGCTTGTCGGAGCATTTACGCTTTGCATTTTCATTTCTTTTTGTTAACGTTTAAATAATCTCTAGGGGAAAAATCATTGCCGTTCGCGCATAATATGTCTCGATGTAATCAATAACTGGCTCGCAGAGCCGACCAACGTGGAACCAACTTCATTTCCTTAAAACTCCCTGCGCCATGCACCGATGAGATACGTCCGGCCATGGCACTCGGTTTGGCTTTTATCCTTGCTGTCATGATTGCAGTCATATTTACATACCACTGTGTGAGTGTGTGTGTGTGCGTGTTGTTCTAGCAATTTTTACTACAAATTTTCTCGCTATCGGTGTGTTGTTGTCATCGTTGTTGCATTGATTGTTCAATTTTTGTCAACCCCGTTAAACTGCACCTGCCAGCTGGCTTATGAGAGCGACTGTTGGTCTTCAGCGAAAGCGACCACCGTGGCAGTGCTGAGCGAAAATTACCGGTAACTCGTTACTTCCCTCATCCTCCTTTATTTCGTTTTTTAGTGTCCTTCTTAGTTATCTTCTTTTTCAACAGCAATAAATCAACATAGCGGTACAGTAGCGAGCAGCGGTCCGAATTCACGCGTTCGAACGGTGTTACGCGCACCGAGCGACCACTTCGGCGCTCTGAAAGAGGGGGGGGTGGCGTAAAAGAAAGAGGCGTTTTAGTGCCCTCGCAAACCGCTGAATACTGTCGTCCGCTGCGTAATCCTAGCCCCGGCGAATCATAACAGGTGCCGAACGTCGAGGTCCGGAGCGGTCGCGTCGCCAAGACGAAAATCCTGCGTTTCCGTGACTGGTAGCTGCTATGTCAGCGCGATACGACAATCCGACTTGATCAGTCGTAACATGTCAATCAGGCCTTCCGCGGGAAAAGAGGCTTTCGGATATGTTACACCACGGGGGCTGGTTGGGCGGTCGTCGCTGCTTTGGTACGAAAGAGGCGATGTCAACGATGGGCATATAAGGACACATGCGAAATGACGACAGCCGCTCGGTGCTCACTAACTTTCGTTAGCATTTGCCAGCCCCCTGAGGTCTCCTCCATCTGCCGGGTGTTTGATTGGAAGTGCCAGCCGTAGGCGGAGGAGTTCGCCGGTTTAATGTAAACGGTGACGAGTTGTCGTCACCTTCTTGTGTCTTCGTGCCCGCCTGTTGCAAATGGCCCGTTTCGCTGCTGAACGGCATCTTGCGCCTCAAAAGCGCGTAACTTCATTTTCATCTTGTGTCGACGCTTGCCCCTCCATTTTTTTGCTGGCGCGCTCTCGTCGCCTCAAAGTGACCGTCCAATCCGGACGTACGAACGGATTCGAAGAGTAATCGGTGTAGCGGTGGTGGTCTGAAGCAGTTCAACGCGGCCGATAGGTGGTCTCTTTTGAAGGCGCGTCGGGGTTTTACTTGTTCGTGAATTTACTCTTTTGGTCTAATGAATATAGTGATATTAAGAAACGGCAGATTAAGTATAATACTGCGTTCACCACTGTGCTTTTCGTCTATTTAGGCGAATCGCTTCTAAAATCTTTCATCATATCTCATATAATCTCATATCAGCTTAGTGTAATTGACAGTCGAAGCCGAAATAGTTCCGTTATACAGCCGGCTTATATGCACGTTATCGATGTTTCATTCGGTGTCATGTTAGCAATTACTTCATTAATTTCTTGACAAATGTGCATATCGTAGTTGGGACAATCAGATCAATCTACACGGCGTAATAAAATTAGTAGCGAGGTTCGTGACAGGAGCCTTCGGCAGTCGAAGCGTCGCAGAAGCGATTGACAACGCGGCGTATATAGCAGACGGTCAAATCCGGCTGGATACGTGAAACGCAAAGAAAACAGGGTTTTTCCCTTTACATCCTCGCCAAGTGGGAATTTCCTACGATTCCAACGAAAATGAATGGCGTCCCTTTAGACAAATGTGAAAACAAAAACAACTCGGTGACGTCCGCCAATTGTTCGTTGTTCGATCAAACTAACTGACGTTTCAAAATATGGCAAACATTTATATTCGCCGAACGATGCATGAATATCTCAGTGTCGTTTATATAGTATATACGGCTGAGCATGTTCAAAGACAATGTGCAAATGTTTGGACACTTGAGTAAACGGTCGTTGTGCGGACTTTGCTTGGAAAACCCGCCGCTATACGTTCGTTAAGATTGGCTTAACACTCTGCGAGTACCGAAAACCGTAAGGAGAGTGGGAGAAGAGGGTTTGACCGAAGACAGATATCAGAATCGCCCCCCCCACAGTATACAAACATGAAGCGAACCTGTTTTCAGAAGTTTGCACAAGCAGCAAAAGCCCTTGTTGCTGTATTCGGTTTCCGCAGCAGTGGAACACAACGCAATACGGTTTGTTGAACGCTTTCGTCAACGAAACATTGCTTTTTGTTGTTTGCTTTTTAACAGCGGGCGAATAAAAGATCTCAGGAAAAAAGGATACATTGTCTCCTTAACTTCTTTGTCGTTGTCTTGCTTAACATCCATGATCAATCCATAATCGTCAGGTTTCGCTTCTCGACTCTGGAACTTCCTCTAGATCTTCCAGTAGTACGAGATCAAAGCTTGAATAAATTGGCGCAGCGGTGTTCTATCCGAGTATGTTATTGTCAGTGCAAATTCCGTACATGACATCATATCAGAGCCATAATGAATGGTCTCTGTAAATTGGCCGAGATCTCTGATCACGCCCTAAGGCGTGCAAAAAGAGGCGTTTCCTCAGCTATTGCTGCTTAGCCAGTAATAAGAGCCCGAAGGGAAGTCTAGATAAATATGGACCTATCAAGAATAAACATCTGAGTCGGCAGATATAGCATAATGAAATAGCCCCGCATTGGAACCACGATCGTCCATCTAAGCAGCTGTCACAGTCATATATTTATAGCGTTTCCGACCATTCGCTTGTCCGACAGACTGCGTTATAAATAAAATGTGAGTTTCTTTACTGGTCTTTTTTCATTCTTAGTCTTTACATTGGTTCAGTATTACAACATGGTCATCCCTTCCTCCGCTCCGCGCTTACAGCTTCACAGCAGCGGCCAAGTAAGGCTTATGGTCATTTTTGACGCAGGCAAAGCATTTGATTCAAAGCTTTTGATGATGAGAGGAAGTTCTTGTCCGCTTCGCCAATTATACACTCCTGATCGTGATTCCATATTATACGCAATGTACCACTGCTAATGTTGGATCCTTTGCGTCTCTACTGCTCGCTAGCTACCTGACGTGCTCCAGCACTCAAACTCTTGGATTTCAGCTATGCCATTATTGTAATCCGCGATTTTGTTCGCGATCGGCCACTGCGAGAGTTTTATTTCGCACTAGATGGAGATTCGGTGTTGCTTACCGTGCTTTCCGCTGTAGTCGCCCGATGATCTAGGCTGAGATATTTTGCCAAGACACGATTACGTATCTGGACAGCTTTTATTCGTCTGTTTGTTGCCCGTCACCAGAAGTACTTGATCTTCCGACGCGAGTCGGATGTTGTCGAATGTAGCTCCGAGCGTCGTAACGCTCAATAAAGTGCCGCATTTACTTCTTGTCAAACGAACCACGATTTTCCCTGAAAGGTCGTCGACGCGGCCGATCAAGACACCTGCGCCACTGCAAAAACCCATTTCAGAGAAAGGGGCCGGATGCTATTCACTTTAACTGAATAGCTCTTATGAATAGCCCGAAGGGGGTTACGTTAAGGCTAACCGGTGGAATAGGCACTAAGCCCCATCAACCGCAACTACCGCGTGTCTTCGACACGCGGAGCCACGCCGTAGCCATGCCTATTCGAACAGCTGCAGACGATATATCGGTGTTTTGTTAACGCACGCAGCTAAACTCGCCGCCGGAAAATGTCCTACGATCCGACGTACCGCGTATCATAGTTCCATTCGCAGACTTTCACCGGCAGACCGCCCTCTCCCGTCGGCTTTTGAGACGCTGTGTGCCACGTGTCGCCGTTAAAGGACGCATTCCCATATCCCACCGGCTCCCAATACGTCGTGACTTAGTCTAGCCTCTACGACGTCCGTAAACGATACCCGTGGTTGAAGCGCTGAAAACATCGACGAATGTTGCAATGTAATACGTTTCTAGTACTTGCGCAAATATTTTCTTCCCTTCTAACGGGCTGGATCGAATCGTGGGACGCGTTTATTAATATCGGTAAATAATTGCCGCGTAATATCCTAAAATCAGACGATGACATTAACGTACTGCTCGAAGAGCTACAATTAGTGTATATGTCGCCCAGTCTTGATTTGACACTGCATGTCTTTCGACACTGTGCCGTGCAAACGATGGATAAGTATATCTACGACATAGGGCATTCTACCGGGTAAACACTACAGATGCACTATATCGACACATTTTCGGTCACTCCGTCAGTATCGACGTTACGGCATCTACAAGCATCTATTCGAGTTTTTGCCTTTTTCTTTGCGCGGTGCTATTCTAGTTTGTACCTACCATCATATGTAGATCAACGTCCGTCTGTTATGTGGGCGTTATTGGGTTAATGAACAAAGCGAAATCAACACACTGTATGTGCGTCAAGTGTGCTTTCCTTCTGACTATCAGGGAAAAAAACATAGCGGACAATTAGGACGTTTAGCCTCCGCTACGAGTAGCTGAAACGCGGTTTTTGACTGGGCTGATTATCATACCAGCTAGGCGTGAAAGGTGACAGCCCGCGCACTCGGCACTCGTTTGACGTGTTTCGTACGGCCGTTCGAGTTTGTCGATTCGTACGTGGTAAGGTCGACGGAATGTAAACAAGCGCAATGACCAGATAAAGATTTTATCTCATGTCGCTGAGCAATTGAAACCCCACGCGTGTTTATGGTTTCTCGTCGGGGATCAAGCCAAGGGTAAAAAGAATGGCCATAGGTTCTTTGCCATCCTTGTGCGATCGTTCAGGCGATCCTACAACGAGAATGAGTACGCAGATGAGTAAGCTAGTAAATTTTTCCCGAACAACAATACAACTTCAGCGTCTTCAGCCTACCCGTTACGAGCAAAGATTTTGTCCAACAGGGTCTATGATATTGTTCGAAAATCGCTAGATGATTACGGCTGATGCACCGATATAATATGTTATGCTTATCGTACGGCTAAATCATCAGTTATGCTTGTTTACGATGCAACTGCAGTTATTTGCTTCTGCTGCCGCAATAAAGCGTCTAAATATGGAATGGATTTTTTCTATTATTGTTATTGCCAGTGCCGCTGTCAAAATGCCTATAATGCCCTTCTGCGAGGGGCGCGGACACGAGGCTAGCGCTAGGAAACTGCAATATACATATATATAGATATATATATATGTGTGTGACTCCGGCGGATAACTTTCCTACAATAATAGTAATATTGTATTTTATACGCCTACCGTGATATATGTGGAAAAGGATTGTTTTACAATTACACGATGCCATAATCAAAACGAGATCATACAAAAAAAGGAAAAGAACGAAAAAAAAGAAAAAGAGAGCCTGTTCGAGGACTGCGGTGTCGCCTAATCCTATTTGGCTTCGAACGCTCTTCTAACTTTAGATTTGTCAAACGATGAATGGGGTTGGTTGGCAGACGTCAGTATGCGCGTCTTAGCCAAAAGCTAAATAATAATATTGTTGAAATCTCGCACAATTAGATCTGAATTGAAACTGAATCTTGTCAAATATTATTGATCTCAATCGAGATCAGTATGGCTCCAAAGAATATTCGCTAATGTAAATATTTAACCTTATCTTTCAAATAGCCATCGTATTTAAGCGTCGATATATATATATATATATATATATATATATATAAATTAAGTTTTAAGTGAGAATTTTTTGAACAGAACGCTTCCTGTGGCTCTGTGAGATATCCAAGCCAATTGTATAATTGATAAGTTGCCCCTTCCATAAAGATCAAGCCAGATTGGGGCGTTCAATCGACCGCAGGAAAATCATTCATTCGTCGTATAATGCCATAATGCAGTAATATAGTGTTCAAGTCGCGTCAAACAAATGCACATACACACCCTGAACATCTGGTTTGTTCGTTGCTTCATTGACTTAGATAAATACGATATAGACGAATGTCGAGAGTTGCATAAGCCGTGACGTCAGCCCTCGACGAGCTGTAATGCACTACGTGTCTGACGGGCGCCTAACCCGAAGCACTTGTCTTTCTCAAAATGACCGCACAACTGTATCTCCTCTCTGCCGTTGCCGTTCCATCTATGTATTTTTATTATAAAAAAACGTCTGTACATTCTTGACGAGTGCCACTCTGTGATTGAATCGCGAATAAGCGAAATACGATATTATGAATGGTCGCTCTATGTTAATATCCTTGTCAAGTAAACATATAGGATATTAGCTCAAGAAGAAGTTTTCATCGGTATAAAGTTTGTCCTCGAATGAGGCGGGAGAAGAGGGATGCGGTAAACCCTTCAGGAGATTGGCGCTCTATCGTTGATCCCCCAATCCCCCATCGGCGTAGTCTTTCACCGCAGCTCGCCTCTATGCCATCGGTTGGTACAGCTCTGGCATCTCACGCCTCTACTTACCGGTGTTATACATACGGCTTTCGATAGCCAACTGTCACCGGTGTAGACATCTCCTGCTACCCATAACTGTATAATAAACGCGTCACCAGCAGATATCAGCAGAAGCATCCAGTACTTAGAGTAGCACAACGGTAGGCGGCCGGTAGACCCAGTTGGTTGGTGGAACATGCGAAAGACAACTCGTTTATTTGGGGAGGGAAGATGCTGACGCTGGGCGCCGGTGGTGTATGCGGCAATGCGGAGGAGGAGGTTGCATGGGGGTACTCAGATCTGTCACTTCTGGGTCAGTTCGCCGGTGACCGAATGCCAAATAACGGCGCCGCTCCTTTAGATCGCCTGTGTCCTTGGCGGGACGTCGGGTGAAGGGACATCATACAATGGTTACTTTTTCCTCCGCCTCTGCTCTTCGTAGAACATCCATCTATGAATATAATACTACCCTTCACAATTTAGAGCTATTGCTGCTGTTGGTTCTATTGTGGAGGTCTTTTTGTATTGACTAGACATGATTGTACTTGCTCATGTTCGCTGGCTCGTTGCAATGGGCAAACCTACAATGGCAGAGACAAACTGTAACCCACCGGCAAATAAGTCTAGATCTATTGAACGTAAATGTATTGTATCAACCGTCTGAATGATTACTTAGTTGATGCTGAAATCGAAATATCGAATTGAGGAAAATTTTGGCCGTGACCCGAATGACATACGGGATGTAGTGTTTAATCGGTAATAACAAATAATAATAACATCTGTTGTGTTTGTCGGGAAAATATTTCGCCACTTATTGACAATCGAATAAAATACAAATTGTTCATATACATTTTTGTTTGCAACGTTTGTTGCGCGCAAAAGGAGTCATTTAAGCCGCGGGGGTTGACGAGAATTCGTGCAAGATTGTCACCATTCTATCACAGGTTAGTATACAGCACCTCAACCCCTACAAAGCTCCATATATTGCTTTCTTAATGTTCTTTGACACCCGGAATAACAATCGCCTGCATGTGAAAAGCGAACAATGTTCCTCGAGGACACTCAAAAGAGTCTGAACTTTACTTTTTTTCTGCTTCAACAAAAAGCTACTGGTCTCTTCTAAAGGTGAACAAGTTGAGAAGCGATCATCGAAGGAGCGTGACATACAGTGATGTTGCTTCCGCAAGTAAGTACCGGTAACACTGTGACTCTAGACCGATTCGGTTGACCTTTTATGGGTGACCAGAGGAATTTCTGTTGAATGGTAGACACAGTTATGGGGCTTCACAGCACCCCATAAAAAAATCCGCAGAATAAATGACGATTCGGATTACCTTTTAATAAATTTTCGGAACAAAATCAATCATTATACTCAACGCTCTTCAGTGAATATTCAGTTGAGGAGTAACTTTATTCATTGAGCGATTGGGCTACCGTGTGAAAGTTTGACATCTGATCTAACTGCGATTTACGCTAATCGATCGGCCACTTGCAGGACACACACTCGGGGCGTTGTAGATATGTCCGGCATACGTACTCTTAAACGGATAGTCAAAAATGCACGACACTTTTTAGTCGTCATATGAGAAACTGTGAGCCCATGCGTTTTATATATATATATATATATATATATATATATA
>MNPL01001226.1:3608-15218 GCA_002081605.1 Tropilaelaps mercedesae | reverse complement strand
ATATATATATATATATATATATATATATATATAATCTTGACGGATTCATTCTCGGGAGATTCATAATACGGTCAGCTATTATTTTCACTGCCACCGTCTCTTTCAATCATTTTTTCCTTCACAGTTTTTACAAAATTTTGAAAAAGTAAGAGATTGTTTACTGCAAATTGTCTTCACCTAAAACTAACTTTGTAGTTCACGGTATTTAAAACTATGACTTCTACGTATAATGAACTTTACCTGACAATTTCAACCATTTGTGGATTGCTACCGAGAAACGCACCTTGCAGATCGTATATAAGGGTCATCTGGCAGTGGATTCCAGCTTCAACTCTCCATATGCGCAGTTGGTCGTCATTTCCTCCTGACGCCATTACGTACACACTGAACATGCCGCCATCAGAGGCTGAGTCACGAAACAAAATAGACAACGATAAGTGCCTTTGCTATACTTCCAACGTGAACTGACAGCGTAAATTAGAACATGAATGAGTGACAGAGTTGGCGACTACCCAAAGGTCAAAATCGGAATCGAACGCATTTTCCATAGTGACAGTGTGGTCGAAGAAAACCGATCGCACTACCTCGATAACGGTATACGCCGACCTCTGTTTTCGATCGTTGGGGGTATTATACAACAATGCCCTGCGCAGCTACGAAGGTCGTTCGAGTGTACACCTGTCGAATCCTCATTTGTCCTGAAATTTCCCTATACAGGCCTAAGCTCGGCTACAACTATGTCCTTCTTTGCTCAGTGTGTCCTCGCTAGCTACGCAACTCACAATGCGTTTCATACTGGGGACTGAAGTCGCAGGTGAGTACTCCGAGGTCGTGAGCGTTTAGTCGCATAAAAAGGCACTTCCCACCTGGATTTCGTGCATTGTACAACTTCAGCAGACCTTCCGCAGTTCCCAACACAATGTATGATGAGTCGGGCGAAAAAGAACAGCAGGTTACCTGGCCGACGAAGAAACAAGCATTAGATGAGTGTTTGAAGCGGCCCTCGGAGCATGGCAGAGCTGTTGATAACTGCGACGTATTCAATGCGCGAGTGACATCTATCTAGGAGTCTGATTCTCTTTTTCGCACAACGAATCCACCATATTGGAAATACATTCGCTGAGAGGTACTTGTTAGCCATTTATTGGAAATCATTTTCGATTGCCGTGACGACTAACGGTTCTAACCATGGCGCGACGTGTCTTCGCGGTAAACGAGTTTCGTGCTAGACGTAATCGAAAGTCTAGCATACTATACGTTAAATGGCGTCAACATTGATCCTAAATTAATGTTCGACTCCTCGAACAAGTTAGTCCAGCTACTCTGGTGGTGTCAGGTTGACACTGTTTCTCACCGTTGCCTCATGTCCCGCCATCGTGAGAATTGATGATCTGGTGGCAACATCCCATATGACGAGCGTTTCGTCATCTCCACCAGTCGCCAGCAGGGCACCAGACGGGGAGAACGCACAGGTTCGAAGCGAGTTCGACGACGGATGTCGTAACGTGACTAGCTGGTTGCCATTCTAGAAATTCGACATTTTATAGTTCACGGTTAAGAACTGCACCGCTGAACCTCGCGTCACACTAACCTTCTGGTCGAGCTTCATCAACTCAGATGGCGTTATCTGGTTAATTATCGAACCACCGCTAATCTTATGATGCGATCTCTGTAGACCCACCGACAAAATAACCCTCCACGCCTTTCGTCTCCACTCCCTGCTAATTTCATACACTTAACCCCTGTCGCCTTCTAGTTGAAGTGAAGACACAACGTCGCTTTCGTACGAACCATAACACGTTATCTACCTCAGCATTCCACAGGTTGCAAGTGCCGTCGACCGAAGCAGAGCACAGTAGGTGGCTGTTGGGGGCAAATTGTACGGCCGTCAAGGCGTAGGTATGACCCAACAACGGCGAGAATTCCTTTTCGACGAAGTCGATGCCGTCGACGTCCGACTCGAAGAGGCGAACCGTTTTGTCGCTCGAGCAGGTCGCCAGTATCATCCGTTTGCCGGGCCCCCCGCCGAAGTCACACCCGGTGACGTCGGCGAGGTGGTTCTCTGTCGGGAAGTCGTACATGAAGGGAGCGACAGTGCGCCGAGAGCGTGACCGTAAAAAAGGGACGATGGGATGACGGAATGTGAGAAATAGAGTTTATTAGAGAAGAAGTAGAATTTGTTAGAGTAAAGGTAGCTAGAGATGCCAACTAAACAGTGATATGTCCCTGATGAGGCTGGTGGCCGTAAATGGTTTTCATCGACTGAAGCACGAAATACAAACGAAATACGCTAGAGTTCTTAATTATAACCGAACAGCGGCGCAGTTTAACAAATCCGATCAATTCAACGTACCTCCGGTTTAGTCATAACTTATCCACCCTTTTTACTTTAATATTGTTCTCTTTTTCACCCTTCAGCACAATGTTCTATTCTTCCTTTGTTTCCACGACAAAGAGACAAAATTCAGAAATTCGATCAAGCGCAATGCTGCCTAGCCATATGACGACGGAACCTGTTTGAGACGCTACCCGAAGGTACACCACAATTAAGCTACACACTCCTGCCATCCCAGGACCGTTCAGACCCGTTAGCGCCAGCAGAAGAGATCAGATCGTCCTTTCCTATTACGAACATGCTTTACTCGTTAAAGGCGCACGATTATGCTGTACGTGCAGGTAAGGGTGCAAGACACGTACCAATCGTCTGAACGTTTTTCCACTTGAGCTGCATTTCACGATAGGCTGTCACCAGTGCCGGCTTCGTTGACCGATCCAACGGGGTTAAAGGCTTTTTCGTTTGGTGGTTGTTATTGACGTAATGAACGTTGTGGAGCAGGATATTCAGATCCTTCGCTAGCTTAGTCGACCTCCTGGCGACGGCAACAAACGAAATTCAACCACTTTAGTACTCGGGCGCTTCTCTAATTGAGAAGTTAGCATAGCCTTGTCTTGTTTCAGAGCCAACCGTCAGGCAATAGAAAAGCTCCACAATGCCGCTTTCACATTGCTCCGTACACAATTTATGGGTTTCATCAATGTAAATGTGCAACGGCGTGGATCGAACCCCTTCACCTACATCATCGGCTTTGCAGAAACATGTGAACACATATAGCAAACGGCTGGGTTCGATATCTAACCGTGGCTCGGTCAGCTGGAGCCATACTTTGGACGCAGTCACCATGACGAGGTTTTGGATGCTTTTGGTCACGTTTGCTACGACGCTTGTTAAGCGCCCGTGCCTCTGAAAATCGTGTTAGCCACGAAAATCTTCCGTGCAGCTTCGTCCCTGATAAGTCGCTTCGAACATTCGCCAATATTGTAGGAACTGATTCGTCTGAGATATGTGAGCGAGAGGCCATATTTACGCCCTCCTTGCGAGTCTTAGTGTGTACAACATGGAACGAACGCGTTGACACCGGCCGTAGCGAAAAAGGCATTGTTAGGTTGATTTATTTCACGAGTACGCAACAGCAATACCGAGCGATGCGGTGCGTTAATCGATTGCAGAACTATGACGTCCATCCATCGGGGCAAGGGTGACACGGACAAGCAAGCCTCTTGCCTACGCGCGCTCTAGACCAGTCGGTAAATGTCAGGGCATTGGACTATCGAACATACTTGGCGCTTCTGTTCGACTCCATTTGCCAGACGCAAGGCCCGCGTCTGCTGTTCTCTCCGTGTACGGTGACGCGCTACTCACAGACACATTCGCCTAATGCAAATACGTTTTCATTAAATGTTGAATATTTTTGTGCAAAGCTTGTTCCGCTGAGGCTACATCAGCAACGAACCCAAATTGTACTGCACTCACCGAGCACAGGATGTGAAGGATGTAGTCGCAGTTGTTCGCTGGTTACTTACTTGAGACCTTGCTAGTCGATTAATTCCATCATGTCGTGTGATAATAATGTTCATAATGACGTCTTTGTATCTATAGATGGGCTACACATAAGCATAGGGTGAAGATGGCCTTATTTACAGCAACAGGCACACGGCAACAATACTAACAATGGAATAATGTTTTGCTATGACATAACTGACCATGAGTGAATTCATTGGAGCAGACGGTGGCTAAAGCTGTCTCGGTGGCTTAAGTTCCTGTTGAGTTCCTGGACCTCATTAATTGACTAGTACGCAAATTTGTTATACTGCCTCTATCTTTTGTCCGTCAGGAGACACCGCGTTGACGTAACAAAACTGGATTATCTCAATGTTCCTACAGACCTATCACCGGTTAATTGAACCACACTAAGTGCGATCAGCATAATTAGATATCTGTATCCAACTATCTTCATACGTCCGCTACACACACACACACACACACACACACATATATATATATATATATATATATAGATAGATAGATAGATAGCAGATCCGCTGGTAAATCAATATTATAGGATTGTCAGAAGCCGTCATATTCACTTTGCGCTCGACAAACGCGAACGTATCACGTCCCTCGTACAGAGTTCCTACGCCGACGCGCTCTCAAAGCGCCATTATGTCATAGAGACTCTTGTCGTTCACGCCTCGTATCTCAAAGACAAATACAAGCAGAACACGTAGCAATCAGCCGGCCACATAGATCATCTCGCCTATACAGGCTGATGCATTTCTGCCGTTTGTCAATATTTATGCATCTTCGCAGATGTTCGTTCCTCACGTGCCTTCCTCCACGCAATTCGCTCATAGTCGTAGCGGCAGCGGTACCGTACCTACAAGCTTAAAATATCCAGCTTTGGGGGTGCCAACCTTTAGGAAAGTGCCGGATCTGTTCCTATGCGTGGGTCGGTTTATTTGTCGGTGCAGCAGCCAATAATGTAGCAGAGATAGCGGCGTTGTGTCGCCCACACTAACGGCGACAATCGTCCCGTCTCATTGTGATCATTTCCGAAAGGCTTGTGCGTCTATCGCGTGAAGGGTGACGCGCTGCAGCTATTAAAGTTAACCGATCAATAACGTCAAACGAGGTATAGATTGGCCATTTGTTGGCGAGAGGCCGCAGTTCCGTTTATCAAGCCCCAGTTAGGTGCGTGGGCGACACCATCAGAGGTGGATATATTGACCTTTTAAGGATTTTTCCTTTGTGGGTAGCGCTTGCCGTGATCTAGTAGAATATAGAAACACATTAGAAGCCCTGACGTACAATGCTTCTGCGGTGATGGATTAGCGACGTCATAGAAAAGGTTGAGAGGACAGTTTACCGCGTTTTTAAAAACTGTTAATTCGCTGTCAGTTAATTTACTTTGCGCAAATATACCGCAGCTATTCCGACTTTGCCAAACGTCGGCTCTTATTAACCAGGCTGAAGCTAAGGTGACCTTTAGTGGTAATTCATGCAGGCATAAGCCAGCAGGGTTGTTTAACAATAAAAATAATTGAAAATCTTGCCATTTTATTCGTTGAATCACTCATTCGAGCAAACACGACGGCAGATATCTTCGGCTAAACTTTACCTGTTTTCCTACCTATAAAGGTCCACATAATGACTGACATAATGAAAAACGTAAACCTTGATGTACAGTATTCTCGTGTGCATCTGCAGAAGTTATGTTTCTGTCATAGCCAACTGCGACCACTAATAAAGGCTTTATTGACTAGTCAACGATTTCCTATACTCCTACCGAGAGCTAACGTCGTTCACGAATCGGGTTTAATCTGAGTTTCGACGTAACAAATTCGCAGCTTTACAGAAGCTGCCGAAGTCAGTACTACCGAGATGTATCGGTCGATGAAGGAACCTACACCGGTGAGATGGCGAACAACGGAACGCCTCTGGCTGCAGGCAATAAATAGGCGAAACCAGTGAACAGATACGAAAAACGAGACCACGGAGACGATCGAGTTGACTCTGTTGGCTTCCTCCCGTACTCATCATCATATTGATATCGCTCTTGTCACTTGCGTCTTTCGGAAATTTCGATCATTTTTTTCTTTTCGGTTTTCTGCATGGCACCTCTTTTCCTGTATAAAATATTTGCACACATTTTGTTGTCTGTTTATGTGACATTTCCAATTCTTCTTCCTCCTCTATTAACTAATTTCGCGGCATTGCTGAACCTTAACGTCTACTTTTTCTCGTAAGAGAACCTTAAGTTGTTCTTCAGCAGTCGCCGGCTTACGAAAGAACAAGTGTCCCTAAATCATCGGGCCGTCAAAGGTACTCGAAAATATTTGCAGATGAAAACCGACCGAATCGCAGAAAATTATCCCAGGCCAATTTCAGCGACACCCATTGGTTTCCTGTCCTTCAGTAGCTCACGTTTCCGCCATTTGCATTCGATTTGAGATTGACACGTACGATCAACATGTACAGATGCAGCCGTCATTGGGTGACCCGAATATCTACGAGTGTGTGTTTGCCTCTGGCATCCCGTCCTAACGAACTAACGGTTCCCACTAGCGCTCTCTATCTCTCTCATTTCTCTCGCTCTCGTTTAGCGTTTCCACGCGCCGAGCGTACAATCGACGTGGTAGACAACTGTCATTTACAATTAGGAAATTATCAAGTGGATGGCAACAGCGGAGCTGCCCCGCTACCCCGACGGGGCCAGCCAATCTTCATCGATCTTACCGGACACACAAACACACATCCACATATATAGTCTAACTTTGGCAAGCGCTGAGCCGATTCTACTCATCGGGACGCCGAGGCGTCAAGCGGCTCGGTCCCACACTGGCCACTTTTCGCTTGCTAGCTTAGCACCGGGTCCCGGCGGCCGTCCCTGACGTCGCAAAACAGCTTCGCTAAAGGCTGACGCTGCGTCCGTAATTTGACTGCGTTGCCGCTCGTCCACGGCCGCCCTACCGACTGGTCGCGGTGGCGATGTATGCATAACAGGCACAGTAAAATGTGACACTGGTCAGGCTCCATTCGATGGAGTTGGACGGACGCGTGAGGCGACGTCCAGCGGGCGTCTACCCGACGGGTGAATGAGCCTATCGACGGACGTGTGCACTCCTTTTCTATTAGTCCAACTCTTAACTAATGCCAGCGCACAAGACCCGACTCAAATTCGGTCTCGCTGCGCTCAACAACGAAATCGACGGAGATGGTCGAATGTTCATTTTTCGCGCGTAATGGCAGGTCACGCTAGCTCACTGATATGTATCACATACATACAAATCGTTTAAATATAGATGCCTGCCTGACTAGAGACGCGTGGCCAGACCTGTGTCGGCGAGGTGTGCGCTTTCCTGGCAAAGACACGCGGACACATTCGTTGCAGAGAGGAAAGGTGGGAGGCACTCTCGGTTCGGCTATTTGGTACTTGGGGCTGCACAGACTGCGGTTAGGACAATGACAAAATAGGACAATGACACTAGAGCCGGGTTGAGATAAACGTGAGGTACAAAATGCAGTCATCGGAATGTAAACTCTGTGTCGCGTCACGTTCGGAAAGTCTGTCCCATTTTTTCAGCCATCCGACGTGCACAACAGTAAGACACGTTCTACTGAAAAAGCAAACATACCGTGCCAACACTAAATAGCAGATGCGCTTATTAGTGCTCTCCAACTCACTAATTAGTCAACGGAAAGGTGGAACCGTTACAACTGCAATTAAATAAAAAATAAAAGAAACAAATCGCCCATCTAGAGCACTGGCGTTGATAACGCTTAATTGATGCTCAAAATGCGATTTTTCCACGGTAAGTACAGAGTACAGTGGCCACTAGGCTTACGGCCACTAGTCGGCCGCCTAATACAATCCTGCTTTCAGAAAAATCTATTGTAAAGCTGAATTTTTTGGCTCAGCCACGCCGCAATTGTATGTACATTCAAATGGGGTACTCATGTTTGGCTATTTTTAGGATCTTCCGCAGCGTTTCGGCAGTAGGACACAGTGACACTGATAGACACGATGCCATTTGTTACAAAAACAGACAAAGGGGTACGGGCGCAGTTATGCGCAACGCAAAGTGGACAATTGAGGACGACATTCTGAGACTGCGATTAAAATTAGTGTTTACTGCTGGTTGATAGGACACATATTTCTCATACAGATGACCACGTACGATCTTTGACAGCCGTTGAAATATGGTATTTGCTTTGTATAATCCTGCTAGCCTCAGTCATGTCTTTCGTCATGCTCCTTTGTTATGTCTGAACTTAACTACCCACTTAACTACCGAACTTATTGACAGCACTTTCACCTAGAGTTGAGCATCTCTTAGTTCAAATAGGACACTCTTCAAATAAAACAGAACACTCAAATGTGACATGAAGCCATCCCATGCGGTTTGGATAATGTCCAATTGAGGAGGCGTTCAGCTGGACTTTTAACGCGTATGGAATTCAAAGTCGAAATACTTAGCTCATATTAGATGGTAATATAGACACTTGTCAGAGCCTAAAATCTCATACAAATTACCGGCAACGGTGTACCCAAAAACCAAATTGTGTCAAAAAACAGGAAACGAAACTGAAAAACGAAAGCTTGAAAATCGCGAAATTTGACGTTTAAAAATGACCTCCTCGCTGCTTCTTTTTCTCTCTTTGTGTGTGTCTGTGTGTGTGTTTGTATCTCTATTTCTCTCTCTTTTCCTCGCTGCCTCCTTTATCTCTCTTTCGCTGTGTGTCTCTTTCTATTTCTCTCTCTATTCACATTATCAGCGTGTGCCCTGTGCTGACTCTGGTGCTCACCCATTGTCGCCGAGGTATCCGCTCCCACAATCGCTCCGTTGATCGGGTCCATCTGTGATGTTGTTGCTCTGCTTCCATTCATCGCCATCGACAGTGGCGGCAGTAACGACCAGGGTACTGCTCTGCCGATTGCAGGACACCCCGTTGCCCATACCACGCCCTGAGGACCCCACAGACTTTCCGAGCCTGTGACACGCACGTTCTGCGGGCACGAGCAGGCACCCACTCACGCAGACTCCCATCCACTTGAAAATCTACGCGAATCTCTTTCCGAGTAACTGAACTCCGAAAACAGCCGCAGCCTGAGCAGGCGGCCCGCGTCCGACCGCAGCCGGGAAATTCGGTGACAATGGACGCGTTCTAAAGATAGTAGGCGCTCACATTTACCCCGAGAGGTCGAGCAAGGTTTAGGGAAGAGGGGGACGTAAGCGCTTGATCGCTACAGGCAAGTATAGAGCAAGTAATGCTTTCAAGGTAAACGCCGATAACGGGATAAACTCAACTGCTCGACGATTTTACCAGACAGAAAACGAGTCTTCTGTTGATGGCTGGACAGTCTGCCGATAACCGTCGAGGGTCCTGGGGACATAATGAGTGGCAGCTAAAAGCACGAATTGCACGACGGCCAAAGGGCCACAGGAACACAAATGGTTCGTCCGATCGTGATCAAGAACCACGATACCCAGCGTCACGCGGAGCGAACTGTGCGTTTGCACATCTCAAGCCCGAACGCCAGAGTTCGCAGTGACTGTGTTGCCAGAATGCGAAATCGCGCACGCTCAACGTGTTCGAGGGGTGTTCACCGCAACTATCCGACTGCAGCTCTTCGGAGAAGCACAGGAGTGATTTTAGCTGACCTGTAAAATGCGCAGGCGCAACTGCAACGTAGGCGTTCCGTATCAGTTTTAAGTGCTCAGATCGTGCTCAGACGCAGAACCATCTGCGTCGCCATCGGTAGTACGTGCGATTCAAATACAACTCTAAGCTAACATTGCGAACCGATATGGCTCATTGAATATAGGTAGTTGAATAACGAACGTAGATAAGCTCCTACGCGCGAACACAGCTGTTCTAACTACGGCAAAACAGTCGCCAGTTACGTAAATAGTTACCTACAAAGCAGGATAAAGCATTTCATGTACACCTGCTTTTTTCCGTGATTTCTCCCCGCCAACGTGACAAAAACGAGCCCCGCCTGTGAGCTGTGTAAGCGACTGAAGAACGGCTCAGGATCGAGCACAATCCATGATGTTTCTCGAGTGATCGTGTCTTCAAGAAACAGGCTCAAGGGAAATGGATTCGAGTAGCCCCTGTTTTCATTTTCTGGACTGTTTCGGACCAAGTCGAAAATTTTGAGGTTCATTCTCATGTTGAGAGAAAAACTGATTTGCATTTGGTGGCAAAAACGAGCTTCTACTCGGGATATTGAGCTTGGCTCGAAGAGCCGTGGCGCGAATGTAGCTTTAAATGGACCAGTTTTTGACGTTGAAATATACGTGCTCAACTTGCTAGCATAACTTGATGATAAACTCAACTGTAGCTATTACGCGCGTGCAAAAACGTCACAAATATTAATTTCTTTTTATAATTATTAGAAGGATTGCGGGACTCCACATCGCTCAGTTCTACATTCACTCGTTTATACTTCCTATCTACGATTCATTTATAGAACAAAAACACCTATTCGCATATTCGCTTTGGCTAAAACCTCGTGCAATAGCGACTCTTGGGTGTCTATAATAAATAGTGTTTTTCTAAATAAAACAATGGCACTGTGCAAACAATGTACAGAAGCAAATACACGCGAACGTAGTAACGTGCAATGCAAGATCAATTTGTCTATCACCCCGTTCATTGTTGGATCGGCTTGACGCACGCGTACAGGCCGCCGGTAGGAAAGGGGGGTCGTGGCAAGCACACCGGGCGTGGCACTGCTGACTCTACGTAGGACGGCTTCGAAAAGCAAAAGACGCAAAGCTTACACAAAGCATTCACTTGATTCAACAGGAAGCGACTTATTAACGCGTATATTGGTCAACACAGATTGAGCTGGTGGGGGAGCGATGCAGCTGTCTGAAATAATCGTTTGTTATGTGCTCTTAGCATGCTTCTCTCGTGAGAAGAGATTTCGCGAGTAACTGGTGTGCTAGAGAAGGCGTTTGAGCTTTCTCCGACTGGTAGAAGGTCGACTGAAGACTGAAGAAGAAGAAAATGCTCTAGGTTGCGTACATGACAGGTGGCGTTTTATAAGCAGTGCGATTCTTCTTTTACTACGGAAACACCCTTGAGATCCTATAGGATACACACTCGGTTATCGTACCTATATAACACATATTATACATCGTTTATATGTGAGAATTTCCAAGGACTGGCATGGTCAAGGAAAGAGGGTAAACTTTGTTTTGCGTTATATTCCCTAGCGAATCAAATAGCTCTAATTGGTTAGAATTGAATTCAATTGAAAGAAAGTTACCCTACAAGAAAGGCATTAAAAAATTCGAACCGACACAAGTTACCCGCAGTGAGGTACAAGTTAAATGCTAAAAATCTCCATTCGTCATTAAAGGCTATTTAGGATGTATGCTCCCGACAAACACCATCATCGTCATCTTGAGAGTGTTAAATGCTTCGCTATCGCGTCTCCTTTATGTGGGGAGGCGCAATAGCAATGGGTATGAAAACAATCGATGGAACAATTTTTGACTCACGATTTGAGACGGTCGATATGACCGTTCGAAGCATCAACTGGTTGACCATTTGATACAGATTTTAGGCGTTGAGTCATCATTTTAGCAACAAAGAATCGGTAGAGAAACCGCTTTTTAGTCTTGAAGGAGAGAGGGAGGAATCATCGCTTTTTGTCTCCCGATTTAGAGGCATTTACTTATTATTTTCCATTCTTTATTATCTTTTCTACGATGTCGGTTCGATCGGCTAACTAGATATTTATGCATGTCCGATTTTCC
>MNPL01001225.1:0-47125 GCA_002081605.1 Tropilaelaps mercedesae | reverse complement strand
TATATATATATATATATATATATATATATTAGTAGTAGTTGGTCGGCTAAATAGTAATCTGTTTTCTTCGGTCTCAGACCGACAATATCAACGTAAATAACATCTAGATTCAATAAGATGAAAACATGCGGCACAGTCGATGAACAGTTGTGTTACTGAGGAAAATACTCCAGGACGCGTAGCTTTGCTTTGCTAATATATAGTGATAGCCGCCCGTATTTTCCCCGTAGAATTTTTGGACAGTGCATGCTAAATATCCCATGACAATTATCGTAAACGGAACCAAAACTACAGGGAGCATTAACGAAATTGGGCTTGAGTTACAACAAAACGGAATTGAGAATCGAATGTACTGTATCAATATTCTAAAAATCTAACTGAAATCAATTAGGTTGTGGAGAAATTCGCTTATGTCAATTTTTCATGACGGTAAAATATCTCGACTATGTGTGTTTCCTATAATTGTTTGTAAACTAAACAATCTTTTGAAACCGACATTCATATATATAGAGTGAAGGTGAAAACCATAGGAGGTATGTTTTGTCGTTGAGTTATGCCAATAGGAGCGCGCATCCCACGCTTTTTTGCCCAGCATTTAGGTTACAAAAAACGAACTGTTGTACATGCGCCACTTACACGGCGACATAGTAGACTGGATCTTTGTGTTCATCCCCTTCGGTTGTGTGACAAGACGAAATATCTGCAAACTGGCCATGACGCGAAGCGACTGCTTTCTCGAAAAATCACATATAAATAATATAATAATAAGAAAAATAGCGCAGCAATAATAAGCCCATTAGCAATAGTACGGCACGGTCCTCAATGTTCTGTGGTATACCTCAAAAATTGGAATTCAACTAGATTTTCCGAACCCCACTAATTGTAAATATAAAGCTGGTTAAAAATAATATTTAGGCATGTAGTTCGTTTGTCACGCATCTAATATTGTCAAACTTTGTTATACAAATGCATTTAATTATTTAAAGTGACCTTTGTCGACGATGATCTTCATTTCCTCGGTAGAGCAGAGTGATGGAACGCAGAGCCCCAGCCTCAGTCCCGGCCGGAAGAAACTATCTTTGTCATAACTCAGCGGGGGAGCCGATTTTTGCTGTCCAATGTGACATACAAATTTGTGCATTATAAATATCCAGTTGTATTGTTTACTTTGCGTCATGTATCATGTATGTCATAATCTACCTGGCTTAGTTTATTTGTGGTGCAGCATACAATAATGTAACAGCAATACGTTAACTTATAAATCATCAACGAGTAAGAAGCTGCCTCCATATCTTTGATTCTAGAATGATCGCCACCGCTTGGCCGACTCAGAATTCTTGTTAGGCCATAAAAAACGGTTTTTTTAAGAAACTGATGAATTTGATCAAATTTATAACTAATTACTAATGTGTTACAGTGTATGAATGTGTGTGAATAAATTAAATAACTTAATCACACAAATATGTTATTTTACTCAATTTGTAGTAAGAGTGCACATATTCAGTCAATTTAAACAAATCAAAAAGATACATTTGCGAGAATGTAGTTATGCTGATTATATGACTTCTATTATTTATTCTTATAAACCAGTTTGTAAAATAATTTAAAACGAGTGTATATATTTAATAGGACTTATTTCTTAATAACACACAAAAATAAATCTGGAAAGTGTCACTAGATCCATGCACTTCCTAGATTTCTATGCATTAAAAACATGTTTCTTTCTATGCGATTGAATTTGTTTGCTGGTTTTACATGAATGACAATTGGTTTGAAAATTTCCTTATTTTAAAGCAAATTTACACCTTAGTGAAAGCATAAACAAACAAAATTCTTTCGCGCCTGGGCTTCGCAAATTTGTTCGTGGCTATAAGGTTATTAGTTTTAATAAATGTAACGATTGTTCGGCAATTACATGAGGAGTTAAATACGCACAAAAATGCGT
The DNA here is from genome assembly GCA_002081605.1 of Tropilaelaps mercedesae. Classification (NCBI taxonomy): domain Eukaryota; kingdom Metazoa; phylum Arthropoda; class Arachnida; order Mesostigmata; family Laelapidae; genus Tropilaelaps; species Tropilaelaps mercedesae. The sequence continues at coordinate 45,180 of MNPL01001225.1, read as the reverse complement.
GTTTTCATTTTTTGCGTGAAAATAAACACAAGGTTCCCAGTCACATGCATTCTTAGCTGTCTGTAATTTATTGTAAACAGAAACAAGTGATGCATATTGTTACTATGGTATTATAAAATTACCCTAAAAATATCAACGAACCATAAATCGTTGAACCCACCTTAATATCGCCCAGCTTATGTATACGCTCGATAAGAGCGTCATACACTTCCTTGTTAGGTAAAACGTGCAGGCCGCAATACTGACCCACAAACAGAGCAGGTGATGACGAATTATCACTATCTTCATGTACCCTCGTTGAGAGACATTGAGCATAGCTTCCTAATGACGTCATTGTCATAAACATCAGTCCAGTCGGTACAAGCCCAGCTGCTGTTAACACTGAAACAATACGTTTATTATTTTATTTAGGTGGCCTACAACGCTAGCGACGAGTACATTAAATAAATGCGATTATTGTTTATCGCAACATTTGTTTGTAACCCATATAGAGCACTCTCGCTTGAGGGCTCTGTTTTTTGTCAAATAGATCCTTCGTTCTTCGAATCAGGAAATGCTGTGCTAGTTTGTTTTTCCATAGCGCCATTGAATATAACTAAATTTTACCGTATATTCAAACTGATTTAGAAACTTTGTATATATACGGCCGTACGTTTCATTATTTTACAGTCTTACGTGTACATATGAAATTATTGTATTGAAGGCTAGGAAATCGGTTTCGAGTAGTTGTTGAGTTAGCTTTGGTATTGTTAAAGAATGCCAAAGGAGAGTCTAAGGAGAGTAACTCTGTAATTATGTGAGCCAGTATTCAAAACTGCTCTAGCTAGGCTCATGTATTAAACTGTTGAAGCCGTACGAGTAAAGTATTGATTCTACTAGATGAATGTCGGCATTGCGTATAAAATGTATGTCAGTGTCTCTTAAAACATGTAGTCAGAATACTGCCACAGGTAGGCATATAATTCTTTAGAAATTCACCAGTAGACAGCTTTAGTAGGCGGTGCATAAGTAGTAACTTGAGATAAAAATATTTTTTTTGGATATGGGATCTAGGGAAATGGGGAGGTCCGATGCTTATGTATGCGATGCACTTATGTATAAAAAAACGCATGTAAACGGCCTATGTTATTAGAAACTAATTTGAGGATTTTGAATATAGGTCTCAACGATGGAGGTAAGAACGTAGAGTAGCTAGGCAAATCGGAATACGCATTTCTTTCGGTTTCCACGTATGAGAAATTATGCGTAATCATTTTAAGAGTCACTTTAAAAATACGTAGAAATGCTTTTCTGAATAAGAAATCTTCTGTTCGTTGTGAAAAAGTATCGAGAGCAATATGCACCAGACAAATAGTTTGAGGTGCATAAACAACACCCAAGAAGCAAATGTTGGTGAAACCTTGGCCGAAAATAATGGCTTGTGTCAAAAGTTGACATCTGCACGTTATTAACTTGTGTAAACTAAAGAAGTCGGCATCTTTTTTCGGCACGGGCTTTGACAGTATCGCAATATAATTGGAGCCCTTAAATATAAGCTGTATGTAGTGGTTTACTTGAGGACTATCTACGGACCTCAGCTCTAAAGAAATATATAAAGGATGATCGGTGGTCGACAGAACTAGTCAATGGCAGGCGTCACATTATGCCTGAACCTCAGGCAGCAGGGAGCCCCGCAGACAACACCGAAGCGCTGCTAACTCCGCGGAGCCGATGAACCAATAGAGACTCCACCTCGACTTTGGTTGAAAGCCAAGGTTAATAGCCGCAGCCCTCGCATGCGCCAAGGTAGGGCGGCCAGCCTTCAGAACACAGATGTCCGCGAAAGTTATGTTTATAAACCAGCATTTTTTACACATGAGCATCAAGTTAGTTAAGCGCTAACTAAGGCATTTTGCATGAAAGGCAGGAAGTGCCTAAGCCACACTTAATGAATGGTCAAGGATATACTCCTGTTCGCTACTACGTTTACTTTTCAAAGTTATATTCAACATAATGGGCTCAAAGACAAGTGTATATTGGACAAGCCAAAAATGTGATAACATACATCAGATAGTTTCCTCTGAAATTTTTATTGACTAGCGCAAGTTTATTGAACGTAATAAACAATGATTAAGTCAAAGAGTTTTATTTTTAGTTATAATTCTTTTAGGGCATATCAACAGTCAATATTTAATTTCCACAGTACCGCTTTTTCATAACATGATATTTCCAACCGCTGCTATAACTGCAAGTGATCAGTAGCACATGACATTGTCAAAGAATTTGCACATTGGTTTAAAAAATAGCTATCAGGTACGTTCCCATTAGCTTTCCACGCATGATAAGTAAAAGGTTAAGCATTAGCTTATATATTTGGCCCCGTTAATAAGATTCAGCGGTTATCAATCGTCTTAGCCGTAGTAATTATTCTCTTAATTTTTGAACTCGATATTTTTAGATCTACATTCGGGCCTGCAAAGAATATACATTTAGTTTAGTCTTAAAAAATTTAAAGAAATTTAAAGTTGCATAACCCTAAAAATATCTTAAGCTACTTTTTAGCTCGTTGTTGTTGTTGTTGTCGCAGTGAGCAAACATTACAGGAGCGATAACGTATGCAGACTTAGTCGCTGACAAATGTTTCTATTAGGGTTCGTGCTCATGCAGTTTTTATAGAAGCTAGGCAGCATCGTCCTTTAACTCTAGCTATTTCCATCATAAAATTCATCTTTTAGCTTCAATAGTTCGGTATGCATAGAAACTGTGTATGTAGGGCACACATATATGACCATACATTTTTTTACGAGTCGACTTCATAAACGACTCTCACGTACCAGACAATCCGATTCTATACTATACAGCCTGTAAATTATATTGCCTAATAATACACAGGCAGTATAACCTTCACGTTCCGGGTTTCATATATGAGGCTCTCAATGGCTTCAAATTAATGCAACTAGTGTTTTTTTGACGATGCGATAATAGTTCGAACCTCAAAATTACAATTACAGAAGGCGTCTCTAGTAATTGCTTAGTAGCTTTAGGTAGATAATACGTTTTAACTCTTTAACCAGATGTGAGCATCAAAGAGTTAGAAGCCACTTTATTAAATAATTCTCGCCAATATTAACATAACGCTTAATATCTACTTTTACTTACTTTTTAGAGCCCAAGGTTCATCTTTCCTAAGAGCCGACATAAATTTGAGGAGAGATCCTGTGCATTCAGATGATATATCGACGTCGAAGAGGACTTCCTGCGCAATCGGTAGTATTTTTTTCGTAAGAAACCTAGTGATCTCTTCAAGTAGGACAAGACCCTCCTCTAGACTGGCAGAGCATTCTGGAGCAAGTACTAAGGCACTTAGCAGTATCCATGAGGTCATAGCACACACATTCACTGTCCTTCTTGAGTGCTTGCTAACGAGAGCGCGACTTTTCATTTTTATGACTTTGCAATGATGCACGCTAGTGTCGGACTAATGCGTGGCAATTGATGGATGACTATATAATGCAGTTTTGCGCTCTGGTGCTGGCTACGCTCTCTCTTCTATTTGAGGAAAGACTTTATTTACTTTATTTTATATCACAGAAATGTACACACGTTTACTGCACATGGCGAGTCGCTAGACCGGTGTTGCGTGGCTTTGGGACACAACGTGGCCTTCTTTCGCCTTCCTTAGTTCCAGAACTTTTCTCGCCCCCGAGGGAGGCAGTGCTGAACGACCGAGAAATCCTAAGTCGCCACCGTAGACCACATTGCATCCCGATTAAATCAAAAAGATGTAAACCACTTAAACTACATTCGTTATAACGTCCACTTTAGTTTATCTGAAATACGTATGTTGGTGTCTGATGCAGAATGTGATGCACATGCTCAATATTCATAGCTTTTTCATAATTAAAGAAGGAAAATAAGAATATTTAATTTGCTGAACAAATTTTCTCTAACGTTGTATTGTTTTGTACACAAGTCTTGAAAGCCGTCCTAACAGTTAATTTAGTACACAATTTTATATAGATCACATTTATTTTTAATATTGATAGTGTAAAACCAAGTTCTAAAATGCTATAAAACGAAGTGGATATGGTATGTTGCATTTGTATTTGTCGAACTGAAAGTCGTGACATCCACCGTATGCAACAACCACTTAAACCACTTAAAGATTTTCTATAGCCCAAATGTGACAATTTAATTTATTTACACTTTAATTGAGATCAAAGAGGACTTTTAAAGAAAAAAATATCCAATTAGTCATCATCCAGGTAAAATAGGAATTCATCTACCGCTAAAAGAGGCGTGTTTCTGTGTCTTATATCAATATGCGATTTCATATTTCGAAAGGGTGCGTGGTCTACACTGAAACTTTCCGAAAACATTCTCAGTTATATAGCAGTTATTTTAAAATGAATTTAACTGACATCAATCACACACAATGATTATATACAATTTTGAATCGACTTAAAAATATAAATATTAAAAAGCATTTGTCTTTTTCCTTGTTAAAAGGTTACTCAAGCCAAAACAGGTACTTTTTGCTTAAAACAGCATGCTATTTTTCGTGTTTATTTACCGGTCATATTGCCGAATAGAGTAACTGCCAAGACTGTTCTGACCCTTTTTCGTTAAAATTGTAAACATTTCTCTTCATTCTAATATCTTGAATATCTCCGTGAAAATACTCATGAAAGATACCCCTTGTGTGCTTTGTTTACTACATACCATATATTGCCTAAAGTAAAAGGGAATAGCTCCCAAGTTTGAAACTAGAAGTCTTTTAAAAAAAAATTAATGGTTGATACTTGTTCTTGACCCTGAGTTTTTCCAATCCGTTGTTCTGAATGCTCGTCATTGGAAGTGGACTCAATTTGCGGAGACCCAATAAATTTCAAGCACCGTCCATAGCACTTTTAAATTCTAAACTTTTTGTTTCCAAAAATAGGATAACTACTTTTCTGCAATAAAATACACGCATCGCGCTTTTTTATAGACCTGACTTTGTTTCATTTGTTTGCCTTTGAGAATAGATAAATTAGAAGTTCTATATGGTGTAGGTACGCTTAGGCCAATTAACGGAAATGCGGTTGGGGCGGAACCAAAACGATACTTAATTTCTCATTATAGTCGTTTTCAAAATATAATTGAGTTGAAGACAAAAAGCTTCTTAAAAAAAGTAAATCGCCCAAGTGTAAGTAATATTATCTCTTTGGGATTTATTTATTTGCCTTGAGAGCAAGTTACAGAAAAAAGTTTTTAGATACAAAGAGTGACCCAAAAACCAGATGATTACCGTGGGTCAAGCAAGATTATTATTGTACATAATGATGCATGCATCGAATATCGCACGATGACAGTCGAAAGCATTGGGTATCCCTTTATATGATATTATAGTGACACTAAGGTAGATCAATAACAGATTGCCTTATAGATAAAATAAAAATAGGTGACTAATCTTCACAATACACTATATAACCTAGAACAATATTACACAGATGAAGTAGCACTTTAACAACTAATACTACAGATGATCCTTAATAATTTTAATCAAAGATGGTTCTGAACAAAAAAGTCTTATCACTGCGACGTATTTTTTCTCCGTTTTAACGGAGCAATCTAGCACATGAATATTGTTGACTGGCAGCTCGTTTCAGACTGACTCACCTTTATTATCAATCAAAGATTGACCAGTATTGGAGCGACATCTTAGTAAAACAAGAAAATGTTGAGAAGGCCAAATTCATAAGGGCAGGGTCTTATAACAATTCAGAAAAGCATTATTAAGCATTATATTAAGCATTATTATTATATTATTAAGCTATTTATAAATATGTACAATCGCTACTATTGTCAGAATGTACTCTACTCTGATGCGATTAAAACGGTGCTTTAGACTCGTAGTAGCATGTTTTATGAATAGCAGTTATCGGCATTATATCTTACCATACAATTGTCGGGCTTATTCATATTATTTTTATTGTTACTAGTGTTTTGACCACTTCACCGGGCCCTACGGTTCCACTACTACCAAGCAAGTCACCATTCAAAACGTACTGTAACAACGGACCGGACAAGTCGAGCAATATGCGGATGGGATCTTGCGATAGAACATTCTAAAAAAATCAAAGGACGCTGTTGGATTGCATTGTCTGTAATCTCATATACCATACTGATATTTTTTAGGATTTCGTTCTCATGAACTCTTGTTAACTTTCCAAGAAGATGCAAAGCACTATTAAACCTATAGTGTGTCTCCAGAACTGAACAGTCACATTTAGATTAAATCCATGTGAAATGAGAACAACCTGCCGGCCGAATTAAAGGCGCCATCGTCGCTGTCGAAAGCATCCACTTGACTTATTTTCATATACAGAGGCCAAAGTTATATAAATATTGCCAGGAGGCATCGGCAAACACCTCTAACGCGACCGACTGACCCGATAAGGTTGTCCGTTGTCTTCTTATTTCTACAACTACCCGAGATTTCCTAGTGGTTCGTTTCAGTGTCGCAACAGAATGTCGTATGTAGAATAATTAATTGTAATTAGTTCCGTACCACAAGTAAAACAAAATAAAAATACTTATCGCGCTGATATCGTGTAGATGCTGTTGTTACATCTATTGCTATCACTGATGTTGCCGCTTCGATAACATTCTCTAACCGCTTGCTTTGCTTCGGGCAAAACCCTTCCAGAAATGAAGGACCAAGCAACTTCTATCCGAAATAGTCGCTTTAGAACAGTCGGACTAATCTATGATGACTTTCTGAGATTATCTCTCTATTGCTTCATGATATCAATTATGAAGAGTTTCTCCATAGTCTCTCAAGGTCATTGGCAATCAGATACGCAGTTTCGAACGATAAGCTATTTCTAAAATTTCACGATCATTTTGAACGTCTTCGTATTGCGTCTCGATCCGTGTTGTCGATACGGGATATGAAATGTCAGATACTATCTACTCCAATAAAAAGTATCCAAGTAAAACCGTTTGTAGCGTAGTATACGGATAATTCGGATATGGTTGATGTCTATTATTAGTTTTTTGAGTATAACTACACTATTATTTGACGTATTATACTACTAAATGTGCTTAGCTAATACAATGTGACACAAATGGATAATATACAAATACGTTGAGCAACGGTATCACTACGCTGATGCTTTGCGTTCCTGGGGGTTGTTTCCTGTCGTACATAAAGAGCTCTAAGTTTACACAGACAAAAATAAACAACGTGTCAGTGCCCTCGATAAACACCCAACCTACGGCCACAAATCAGCAAGACAGCTATCATGGCGTCACCGCAATGGGGTTGGTAGCTGAATTTTACGTAAGGGAGTGGCCGATTATTCTTAAAAAAATATTATTTGGAAACATTATTTATAGCTTTCAATCTACTTGATTGCAATAAATGTCAATAAAGATTACGCAAGGTGCAAATTCGTTTTTGAATATGAAGCCGTTGATTTTCTAAGCATGGAGAATTTTACAAATTAATTTATTAGTCTACGCATAAATATTGAATTCACGTACAAATTCAATTTAACGATAGATTTGTCTTTTGGATATTGTTACAGATGCACACGTATATACTTGAATTGAAAATTACTAGAAATTTGAGATTCAAAGATACAAGAAATGCACACATGTTGAGCATTTATTGTCACCCATGACTGATTAGTCTACGATACGTGTAATTTAACAGCAATCTGGCTCAAACTCAGTAACAACTATCACACGTTCGTATTATCAAGTTGACTGCACTACCGCCCGGGGTAATTTTAAAATAACGAATCCGTCGTTTTTGTCGAACATGCACTGTTGAACTGTAAATATGCCAAACGTTCACCAATTAAATAATACCTATCACTCTAACACAAACTAATACCTGGTGGGGTTACCCAAAATAATATTTCCCGGCATTATTTGATTAGAAAATGCAAGCTTAGTAAAACAGGAGGTGTGACCCTGATGTGTATACATATATATTTGTGTATGTATATTTACACTCATGCCACCCAGAAAAATATACTGCGACTCAGTTCCACATTCGACCAAATTATATGGCAATACCAATGACACGGCAGTTTTTACAAATGATAACCTTCACAGATTGTAGACTTGTACCAATTTTACCATTACGTTGTTATTAGCGCAGTCTCTTGTATAAATGACTTGTCTGAGTCATAGAACATATGGGTTAAATTATGTGCGCACCAAGATATAACGTATCTTGTTGCCATTCGCTGTAGCACCGCGAGATTCCAATGCAGATCCAAAACAACTAAGTCGATCCTTTTTGTAGCATTGGCAGTTTACTTTTTTGTCTAATAAACAATTCCACGTTCTCTTAAAGTTATTAGAAGCAGCGCTAATTATAGACTCGTTTGTCGTAGCTTTAGGGGTCTCTTAGAAATTCAGGCAAAGCCGAAATATATACATGTTTATTACACTTGGCTGTATGTTTTGTACGGAAAGAAATACTTTGTTCCTATGAAAAGCAAACGTGCCCTCTAGCCCTTTTTGCTTGAAGTGTTGACCAAATTCAAACAGCAAGAGAGAATTACTATAACGAAATAATAGGAGAAAGTGTAATATTTTTGTAAGAGTTGATATAACAAAGTCGATATTTATGTCCTATTTTGCTTATCCATACCTCCCAATTTTCTGAGTATGTATAAACTTGGTGTTGTCTACTAGCAACTCCTTAGATTCACAGTAAGACAGAGAACAGTAAAATGAAGAATTCGGTGACTCTATATCATACCGTCACAACTTCAGCAATATATTCTATTGTTAAATGAACATAACTCACTTATCATAGCTGTAAATCTTAGCTTATCATAGCTGTAACTGACGTTTAACCTTACGGAGATAGTCCCTGCAGCGATCACTCAAATTTCTGTTACAACATCCAGCACGCCGTCGTTCTGCTCGTGCTCACTGGGTGGGTTAGAAGGGATGTATAATGGTTGGTAGTCGAGAAGTGGTGACATTAATCACGGCAGTGATAATATTATTACGGTGTTCGTGACCGAATAGAAAAAGCAGCAGCTTTATTTCGTCGTTGCTCGTGATGCGAATTCTGATTGAGATTTTGTCACAGTCACAATAATCAACGATAATATCATCACCACGATTACCGGTGTCTACAAACCACCGTAGCTCATTTAGAAACAGAAATTTACACAGTAACTTTTATAGCCTATAAAACAATGGTCACCATTGTCATTGTTTCTCTGATGGTTGCCGTAATCACACGGGCAATACGACGTCCGTTGCGCACAAATTATCTGCCTCCATAAGGAACTCATCTAGCGACATGATTCGTTGTCATAACCGGAAGCCTTCGTGTGACTGGTAACAGCCATATGAAATATATATATGTATATACTGTGCCACTGTCTTATTATTGCACTTTCTATTACCCTCTGTGCTACCCTCAGTAAGGCAATTACCTGTAATATCAACACAGATGTATGTCCCATGAAAGAATTATATTGTACTCCGAAGCGTCTGAAGTGGCTCAATAAAATTCTAAGCGCTGTGTTAAAATTAGTATTTGAAAAAATATGTATTAGAAAAACGCAAATTGTTTAGTCTCAATTGCCATTTTATGGCAGTCAATTGGTTTTCCTGGCGCTTTTGTTCCCAACAAGGAATACTTCTTTAGGAAAATATCACCCTAAATTTTAAACAAATTACAAGCAAATTTACTTAGTTCAGTCAGCTATTTCATAGCACTTTGTAGGCATTCTGCGTGACCAAAGGACCATTTTAGGTAGGAGGAAAGGCTTTGATACTTTTTCCTATAGAATTCTTTGAATCAATTAAAACACACAGATTCGCTTTTTTTGTATCTAGTAAACTTGACAAATCCATATTCTACAACACCAAATTAGGATTCTAAAGCACCAGGACAGTTAAAATTGAAGTCTACAAATAAATTCGTAGTTTTAAACCCTGCTCGTGACTTTTTTATAATTCTTAATAATAATATAAATTATAATAAGCTATGCTGCGAATACTCTTTTGTGCAATTCGGCAAAAATTTGACGATTATGCAAAAAACGGCCTTAATATCAAATATGTCACATTTTTTATTTGTCTGTATGCTAGGTAAAATGATTATCTACATAAACTTGTGAAAAAGTTAGCTATGGGTGAACGATAATATAGTGCATGCACGAATATTCGGCTTTGAAGTCACCCTGCATGTGTGCTTATAGAATTCTATACTGATGATACGAGAACCACGTTTATAACCGTTTTCTGTAGTTGGCAATATTAAATATAGGTGTGCTGGACCAGTGATAGTGGCCCGATATTAGAAGAATCACTAGTAGTCCAAATTCTCGCTTTTGGTGTACATACTAAATATAGTCAAAGAAAGTAAAATCTTGTAGGTGGAGGAGCTCACCGTCTATTATAATGAGAATATTTTGATAATATGAACCACGGAAGTGAAGTGAGCGTACAATAACATCTTGAAGTCGAGTCTTTGCTAATTGCGAAGCAAAGCGGCGAAGGTTTGAGCCAAGGCCGCAAAGACGCCCCCGGAGGCGGTAACTTGCCAATATTCTCACAGCTAACCCAAGCTTTGAAAGCAATGTTCGTCCATTTATTCTTGTTGTGTATAGAATCGTTTTCAAATTTCAAGAGAAACTGAATTCATACATGCTTAGAATCTAAACCAACTATGATTTTTGCTTTACTTTAGACGATATAGGTGGCTGTGGCTTAACGATTAACCTATATATTGAAAATTTCCAAAATTACATAAAAACACGCTGAATTAACGACAATTGCAGAATGGCAATTGTCGTTACCCCTTACTTCATTTCATCCAAATGGAGCATGAGATATAATCAAATTCAAAAGCCATGGCTTACAGAAGACAATGGCCCACCCGCGTGGAGAATCAGGTCCTCCACCAGGTTCGGGATTTTCACATTAGCCCTTCTAAAGTATTATTTATTTAAAATAAAACAAGCGCTTGTATGAAGAGATTGGTCAAACAATGTTTTCAAATCTTTTTGCTAAACTAAATGCTTTTAAAATTCTTAAGCGTAATTTTCTACAAAGGGTATTTAAAAAGCCCTATAATATTTTCAAATAGCCAGAACTTCGCCGTGTAGCTTAGAATTCTTAATGCCCTACGCTATTGGGGGATGAAACGATTGAAGTGAACTCCTTTATTTACTTAATTTTGTAATATGATGCATAATTGTATGTATCTACGTTATAGGTTTATCATTTGTGCCGCACGCTACGCATGTTTGCTACCCGATTAGAGCCTTAGAGATTAGAGCTTAAAAATTAGCCCGATTAGAGACCTGACGAAACATGTTCCGCTGCCGCCGTCAACTTAGATGCAGAGAACATCTAAGCCGTTGTTTATGCGGTTCCTGGGTTTATTGACGTTTTTGTTGTTGTTTCTATTGTTTATGCGGTTTCTGCGGTCCATCACCGGCGAAAAATGTTGAGCGACCAGTAAGCTTAAGAGTACTTGCTCTTCTAAAACGTCCCCTAGAGCAAATATTTTTTTGCAAGAAGGTAAAATTATTCTTCCAAAAAAAGTTAATAGTTGTATTAACACCTTTCGCAACTCTAGCAACGCAATTTGGTTACACAATATGATTACATTACGATACTCACGTTTCGTTAGCATGACAAGAGCAGGTCATATAGCAATCCAGACAATTGCCTTTTGAATAACGTTGTTCGGATCCGTAACCTCCCGTAATGGAGATCCCTGCTGGCCTCCATCATCTTGTGAATTAATGTTCCTAAATTATTACTTGTGGGATGATATAAAAGTCAAAATATGCGCTAAGGTTCCAGCGACAACTTAGTAAATGATAATCAACGTTAAAAGGTCCATTGGTTAAAATGCCGACAAAGCGGTTATCAGACATTGCTTACGGCACATTAATATCTCACGAAATTTTAAAGAAACAATGTTTCATTGCAACCTTATTTAACGAATATAGTATCGAAATTTGAATTCCCATAAAAAGACGTGTTTTTACTTTTTGCATCAAAATCTAATAAACGCGTGGTTAGAAATGCAAATTTGGAAAACATGAAAATAGTACGTATAAGTGAATTACATTAATCCGACTTTTGTCATATGCCATTGACATGAGACATAATCTGCGTTAGATAACAGCCGTTGTAATGAGCTTTGTTATTGGAAGGTTCTGTTCAGAAATGCTCATGGAGAAATTAGACACCTTCTCTACAAATGTAGCATTAAAGAATCTTTTTTAAAAGGACATTTAATATTCTCTTGTAACCTTGATGAGTCCGTTATTGTAATACTTAATGAAATTTTGACGTTTTACAACTTACAGTATTTTTGATGCAATAATAACCGTAACTTGAAAGTAACGATGTCAACGTCTCTTTTTTGCCAATAGTTGTGGTTATAGTTTGGTACTCTTTTTTAAAACAAGCTGCGTTGTGTCTTAGTCAACCTGTAACGCCACGATATCGGTTTCGCATTGTTTCGTAAAACCCGCGTAGATACAACAGTGCAACAATTCAACTCAAACTCGTGCATCTACGTCTATCTTCTGGTCGCAAAGAGCGGTGTGAAAACACCGGGCGCAAAATATAGGATTTAAAAAAAAGACGGAGTAGATAATTATTGGAGAATGTTTTCCTTACGCTTTAAAGACCATCAGATATGACAGATTAAGCCTCGAAAGGGTTAGAATTATGACAAATTTTACATCACCATAGAAGGCGCCTTTGAGACTTTTTGACTTTCCTTAAACGGTTGGAAATAATAGCTATAAATTTGAAAAAACTAAATAACACTACACATGTGAGAACAAGAATAAAGTATATTCGAAAAACTATTGGTGTTTTAAAAAAGCCCACAAAGAAAGCACTTAGTGCCTGAAATCGCGAGTGGTATCAATTAGGCTTCTTTCTATATACAAAAGATTAGTAACGATATCTCAACCGCTGAAAAGCGATCATAACGATAAATTACATGTACCATTAAAATACGTTTAAAACACCGTCTGAGATTATTTGTTTTCGAACCGATTTTTGTTGAGTAAGACATCAAATACCGATTTCTGGGACACCCAGCTTATATACTTCATGAATTTCCCACTAATATATATTTCTAAATTGTAACTATGTTACGTAAATATAATAAAATTGCCTTCCAATGAACTTTTGGTTCATTGTAAGTCTGGGCTGACCAAGCTACAACCTTTGATTTTTTAAAAAAATCATACATGACACAATAGTCATGATGGTGACTCAACGACGTATAAGTATAGCAATAAAGAGCATTCAAACATCTCTGACTAAATTTCTGCCTATTTTCCTACACATACTTATTTTGCCACCCTGTCTAAGAGCGCAATAATCCTATTCGTTACTTCTACAATTCTTTTACATCAAGCAGTGGCTTTCAAAGTAATTGAACCACAACGTTCCATTTAAAAGCAGCGTTATTTAAGGCAGAATCCTTTAGAACAAGATCTGTGGTAATTTCGCTTCAACTCTACAACAAACAACACTCATGCACGTTATCAATTCAGAAAAAACTTTAGCCGCCCTTATTTGGTATAATAGGTCACACAGACCTAGATAGCAACAGTAGGCTTGTAAACGTCCTTTGGTTTAAGACAAGCAAACTATAAGAGCAAATTCATCGTAGTCTATCGTATTGGCTTTTATTCCTAGAATTCTAAACTTTTTACAAAACCTACTTTGTACTGGCATATTTGTTTAAATTGTCAATGGTTCGATAAACTTCTTGATCATTTCCACAATAGCTTAAGCTATAAAGTTGAGGTAAACTACTCACTGCTCGAAAAGCAAGCCAATCACGTAGACGAAAGAAATGAGAGGATAACTTTCTCATTTTTAGGGTTCTTGCGAAGGTCATGTTCAGAGTTAAATGTGAATGGCAGTTATCAATGATTGCTTCTTTCTAGCAGAGACATTTGATGAATACTTTTTGACCTGTGTCTTTCTCTATGAATAAATAGTACAACCGTATCAACCTCCTGTGTCCTTTCCTACATACGTGCAGACTTACCTTAAGAGTGGCTACTCAGTCAATATTATGTATATCTTAAAACATTGAGTCTATATTCGTTAATGTGAAACAGAGGCCAATGTGTGTTTTCAGGAGGATTTGACATATTATCGCCCATACTCCTACATTTACCTACAGTCTTTTAATTTCAATGCATAAAGTTCCCAGTTTTTAAAAGTGTAACGTCTTACACTTTTTGCAGGATAACTGCTAATATAGGCCGACATCGATTTCTGCTCGCCCTGCTAAGATGATTGATGGCTAATACTGGATAAAATCGAAAATTATATTAGGCGTTTCAATATATCCCACATTTTCAATTTGCAAACCTAAAACCTTTCTATTTGCCAATTAGTTGAAGAACTTCATGCCTCCTATATTCTTGGGCAGCACCGTTTGGCAGACTTTGTCGAGGTAATAAAACATCTGCCGCGTCTATCAACAAAGCTTAGTAATTGTAGTTTTAATTAGGACTCATGAAGTCTCAGCCGAAGTTTTACGTCGAATTTACATGGTTTTTTCCAGAGTGTATTCGTAGTTCAAGATAGCTTCTACTAGTATTATTTCGGTGGCTAACAGACGAACTAATATTCTAGTTATTATATGAATAATAATGAAGTACAGTAGTCTTCACCTTACAGTAGCCTAGTCCACAATGAGGAATATACGCATCCGTAGTCTAAATGTGAAAATAATAAGTCCTCTGCGAAAAACCCCAGTAAAGTATAAACTTCTTAATCAAATTTTGTTCAAATCACCTGCAATCTATTCTATCACATTACATTAAACACAAATCAGATTGCCCAAACAGCCAAAGTGTCTAAAAAATAACAAAGCATTTTATTGAAGTTATTCTCTTATTGCCAAACTAAACTTACTTTGAAACTCAAGTAAGTACTATATTATGTTAATTTGAGCTGTATTACAATTATGAGCGCGAAATACCAGAGAGTTTTGATATTCGTTGTAACATCTGAGACCATTTTAATCGTTAAATATCAAGAAAGAGAATTAATCAAAGCGAAAACTGTCCCAAGCTCAACACCCTAAGCTCTGTCTCTCTGCCAATATCAATCCAAATCCGATGGGCTAGTATCATAAAAAAAAACAAATACACGTTGAGTTTTAATAATAAGGGCCGAATATTTGTTTGATTTTTGAGCTAAATTTAATTGAAACCAACTGTTCTAAGGTGCGCTATTTCTGTCAATTCATGTAATGCTTTCGCTTGCCTTCACATGCCGATTTCCTTCTGATGTGTCAATTCAGCTGAAAAATTGGCCGAACGAACTTACAATATCTTTTAGAAGGCATTAACGAGAATTTTTGAAAAGTTCACAACTACAAAAGTTTACATACTCATTTGACAGCAAATACTATGTAAAACTCAGCACTTATATATAAACATTGAGTGACTCTATTAAGTTGGATTTAAAAACTCTTAATAATAGTATTAATATTATTTAAGCTACTCTTAAGCAAATTTCATTAAAAAATATTATGTTCTTGCGGATCAGAATCGTTGTTATTACGATTACAGTTACAGCCGTCTATCTATATATACTATACCTTTAACATAACAGAGAGAAATATTTTATTCCTCTAGACAGTCAGATTCACTCTCGATAAAAACGATTTCTACATTGGTATCTTAATTTAAAGGCTCCGTTTCTCTATTTTTTTTGTCTATACATAGGAATAGTGCAGCCAATTACGTCATAAATGTACAACACTTTTAAGCTACAATGTTTTAGACTTGAAATAAAATTCAGACTGATAAATGAAAACTTGAGCACTAAAAAACATCGATATTAGCAAATGCAGCCATCCCGGGAGTCGCCTAACACCTTAAGCGCATTACGGAGTCCGTTAGATATGAACAGAAATAACGAAAAACGCCCATCAGTTTTCGTGGTTGCGCCAAGAATTAACCTGAAACACGATGGTCGACTGTGAAGGAGTAGGCACATAGCTCAACAGTGGTCAAGTTTATCATGCGAAGTCCGTTCTTCCACGCAAAATTCAAGAATCTCAGTTGTAAGAAACAGCTATCATAAACACGAATTGCATAATACTAGGAAAAAAACACAAACATTAAATGTGGTAATGCGCAAAGTTTAACGCTTTCTCATGAATGTCACAAATACGGTTCTACTCATTGACTCTTGAACAAGGGTGAACGGATGCTAGCAACTTACTAACACCTATCAAGTAGTACAGTACAGAAAGGAAGCCTATTTTATTCACATAATATTATCATCTCATCTAGCTTTTTGGCCCCTTAGGCTATTTTAGTGTATTTTTTCCTAACCATGACACTAATAGGCGCTTCTCAATGAGCTGTCTTATTTGCTTGCTAGGAGTCTACACTAACTGAAAAGCGACGTCGCCATATTGGAGAGGTTTTCGAAGGTTGGAATCTCAAGTGGAGCTAGATCGGGCAGAGACTGTTCCACGTTGCCCTCTGTGCTGGATGATGAAACTTTTTCCAAAGACCTTAGTTTTTCCCGTAGTATTTCTACCTCGCGTTCTAGTTGTTTATTGCGTTGCTGTATCCTGTCACCGCCCTCGGCCATTATTTCGAAAAGTCGACGAATTTCAGCATTGTTCGCGCGAAGCTCCTCCAACCACTAATAAATATGGGAAGCATTATAAAATAATGAGTCAGGCGTTCAGTTCAATGAATTTTCCAGACTTTCTATTGGAATAATAAATCAAACTTTAACGGTTAATAGCTCTGGCCACAATGGCTAGTAAATAACGTTTTGTATGCAGCTTAACATGACATTCCGTTAAAACAAAATACGTTAAGATAATATTTAATATGTCAACAGAATTAAAATATAAAGGGCAAATCATATGGTATCTGGTGATTGTGAAACGTAATGTGAAAAGATTCACGTTGTATTTCAAAATGCGTGTCAAGAAACAGATGTTACATGGACTACAGACACATTAAAGCGCCTTTAATTTCACACAATATTGATGAATCAAAAAGTTGTATTTTACAACATGCAAAACATGCCGTCCGGAATCGTCTAAATGAAGATAGAAGTCATGTCGTTAAGGATTGATATTTGTATTGAAGATAGTAGCATTTGAGGTCACATTTAACAGTACGAAGCCTTGACCGAAACCATGGTATATTTTAATTGACAATTAGGTGGGGGGAAGTCAAATTACCAAAGACGTTTCGAATACCCAATAACTGCATCAAATTCTATTTTTATATCTACTAACCTGGCCCTGTTCTTGGATGGTAGTAATGCTGGTTATACTGCTGGCGGATCCAGTCTCCCCCAAAGTTTTTCTGTACATCTGCAACAACAATTCATCGTTGCGATCGATTATTGTGTGGAGTTGTTTTGCAATAATTTCCTGTAAGTCTTCCAGTCGGGTCTGAGCTGAAATCTTAATAGTACTTGTGCCATCAGGCAACGCCATTTCCGCCAGTTCGACTGTATCTGCTGTAGTTCTGAAACCAAGACAAAATATTAGAATTAGCTAGGCAAATCTTGATCTTAATCTGGCGTATATATCAGTAATTCAACGCGAATGCAAGCCTTTTTGTTTAAAATACTGACATTTAAACTGTTTCACTTTAATTATATCTAATTCCAGGGTTATTAATCAGAGTTATCATTATCATAGTTAAAATTGATAAATGGTTCCCTGAAAACCTATACAGTTGAAATGGGGTCATTAAGGAAACATGCACTATTTAACCTAATTTTCATTCAGTTGAAGCCTAAAACAATAACTTACTAATGTAAATGCACTCAATTTGTCACTCAGTTTTACCTGCTGTATGAAATAGACGTGTGTCGTTTGTGCTGGTTTCGCTGAAGTTCTTGCTTATAACGGACCACTTGCTTTTGACGAGCGTGGAAAGCGATTTGTAATAAAAGAGATTCTTGTACCACAGAATCATTCGAGAGTGATCGAGCCTGACACAGAAAAACATAATATCAGAAATTAAAAAGCGGAAGGTTATGAAAGGGTAGACTTCCCAGCGCTAACACTCCTAAAATTGCATTTTTAAGTTTTTACTTTAAATTACATTTAAAATTTTACTTTGAAGTTAGAGATCATTTTAGATGTATGTGCGAAAATAGTGCCATGCTAAAACGATCGCTCACCAGAAATAGATTAAGCCTAAATCCAGCTGTATTAAAACCTTTTAAGGTTAGTGCTTAGATTTATCAGGTTCAAGTTCTAAGGTTAGTTTTTCGATTTTTAAGGTTTAAGCTTATAATAGCAGCACAATTACATTTTAGAAAACTCCGAAGACAAAACACGTAATAAAACCACAAATTACGATTGCAAATTGAGTACAATGTGCATAAAATGCATCTAATACTTGAATATAAACGTTTTCGTTTGTTTTCTAGTAAATTCCAATTCGATAATAGAGATCTATAACAACACTCAAATTTGGCTGCCAACTATGTTAGTGAACTTCGAGATAAGCATTTTATCATTTAAAATTTTTTGAAAATGTAAAAACGCTTATTTCACATCTTAACTAGCTCTCATTACTTTTTCTATTTTCTCTTCCAATTGTGTCCTTAATTACCTTCTCCAAGCACGATGTGGCTTCCTCATGGGCGGCTATGGCTTCTTCGAAGTGCAAAGCTTTGAGTAATTTGTACGCACGACGCCTCTCACGATGAGCTAGGTCAATTTGTGCCTCATCATATTGGTCCATTATATGTACCCTGGTGGCGTGAATTTCAATCATGTAAAACCATCATCGGGCCTCAGTGAGCGCAAGTGTTTCATACCAACTGAACACCACGTCAGCTGAAACCGCCGCAATCAGCGCAAGTTGATAGGTATAAATTTGGCCACATTTATCATTCAAAATTTTTAGACTCCGATTCAAATTTATTTTTATTTGTTGGCATCTTATAACATATGAGTTACCTACATAACTCATTTCGATTCAAATTCACCTTATACAATTGCATATTGTAAATATTTATCTAAATGTCATTCACTGTTTAGTTTTTCTAATAACTTGGAGATGTATGTGTCGCAGGTCACCAATACAGTAAGGACGCCTAGTAGCAGGTGAGAACATAAATACATTAACACTCTTACTAGAGTCAACACCATAGCTCTAAACTTACAAATTTATCGTTATATTCACAAATGCACAGGTAATATAAGACTCTAATTTTGCGATATAGCCAAGCAGCCATACGTTCAATCCCAGATGGTGTTTTAAGAAAGAACGGGAACACGATGTAAAAATTCTAAACTGTGTATAAGATATAAACACAATGGATATTGAGTAGAATATAAAGTTATGAACCTAAGGCTTCGGTCTAGCTCTTGGCAAGCGACATGTGGACGTATTCGTGACCCTCTCCGTCCCGGCAAATTGAAGCGCAACTGTATTTTAACTACCTTAGCGAAAGTTAGTTGTACGAGGGTCAAAGGATCTTGGCAGGTCATTTGACTCTAAAATGTGTCTGTACAGCTTGACGTCCGCCATATCGCAGAGATGTGGTGGTAATGAGAGATTTAGTGAACCCCGTTTCGCATTGTACCGTAGTTCCACACTTCTACTAAAATTCATTTGAACCCATTCCGGTGCTTCGATACATCGTTTTAGCTAAGACTGTCGACTTTACAGAAATATGTGAGTTTAGGTAAAATGAGACTTTTAAGGTTAAGATAGATGTAAAACACTTTATGATAGATAATCGAAAAACCACGATTCATAGTAAGGTCACTGACTAGATCGTCTACATGATGTGTACATTAAAGTCTAGCTCGGTTATCATAACGGCATCAAAAATTCCCATTAACGAGCCACAAGGATAACCTCCCTAGTAACTTTATGTTGGTAAACATCTTTATAGCATATAGAGTGCATTTGGGAACTGAAATGACCTTGCCATTTTCTGTAGACCCTTGTGACACTAAGTTTATGGCTACTTGTAGATCAAAGCAATCCTCAGTTTTGTTAGACAATCCGTACACCATTAAATCATCGGCATATAATTTGTGTCGTATGATTTATGAAGAGGTACTTTTAATGCCTAAGATAAAAATACAAAATAATATTGGTAAAGGGGGACAGCCTTGAGGAACCTTTGACGGCCATGATAACAACTTACTAAGAGAATTTTTAAGCTTGATAAAAAAAGATCTATTTATTGGATAACCGCTCATCCAGGACCTCAAGCATTTGCTAATGTGAGGAGATTTCAGCTTTGATATTAGTTGTGGAGGTTTAATTCTATTTATTGAAGGCCTTAAGATAATCAACATGAATCCAATCACATATTTTCTGCTGTTATTAAAAGAAACCCAGTTATGCACCATTTCTATTTAGTGAAGCGCATCGAATCTCCCCGTAGTGTTATAAATTATGTTGGTCTACCATGCCTTCTGATGACAAAAACTCAAATATATAGTCCACTAGTATCTTTTCAAATTAAATTTACTGTTCAATCAATCATGATTGAACCTAGTGCAGCAGGTCTATAGTCACCAGCATGCAATTATATACTCTTTTTATCTAGGGGTATAGAGTCTAGGGTTTTTATTTTGCAATTGGAAAATTGTGGCAGTACTTGTTTTCTCAATAAAACAAGTATTGGGCGAGGTGTTTCTGAGTGAGGCTCATAAAATTCTGTCATTCTGTGTGTTGGATTTGTTTACGGTGAGCAACGTATGTATATATGAAGAAATCGTTTATTATGTTTGTCGCTTCGAGATTATCTTTGATGGCTCTGTAGCGACTTAATATTTATCCTTCTCTTTTATTCGTCTCTCTCCGTATCTGAAGAATAATTTCCAATTTTTTAAATTAGGATAATACTTTTCTATTTCTCGGAGTCTGATGCTTACTTTGCAAGTAGATAGAATCATCATCCGCTATCATTCCGAAGGATGCTCAGTTGTGAAGGCTTCTAGCGCTGCGTTATGAAGGCTAATCCTACTCGTTTTTCGATAAGATTATGAAAAAAAAGCAGCAAACTGATTATACGCATCGTAAACTGCACGGAAAGCAGAAAAGAAGTTGCATCAATATATTTCAGAAAGCTTTTCCTCTGTTTTATGATAGTGATCGTCCTAAAAATTGTGCTTAGCATCAACTTTGTTTCACAGGAAATTGTCGCTAATCACACTGAACATGAGTGCTTTGTAATCAGAGGAAGGGAGAGGGTCCTGACGTCCGCGTGCGTCGGTAATGAATGAAACGTCAAGTGTTGAGCTAACCACGGGTTCTAATTTGGGTTTGCAGCATGCAATTGTAGTACATCGCCTAGAATACGGCTGTAAAACAGAATGTAGCGCTCAAGGGTTGATAACCTACGTCCGTAGTTAGGAAAGATGCGATTCCTGCTAGTTTTTTTTAAAGTCAATAGGATGCAGATCTCAGAAGAAGTTAGGAGTTCCCTTATTGGATCAAGTTACATTGTGCAGCAGAACAAGTTCTATGAGAGAGGTCTGACAAACAAGTCTAAGCCTTGTTTGATATAAAACGTTTCATAACAGAGCACTCACCTTTTCACAGCTAGTACTATTCTAAAAAAGCAGATGTTTAGGTTAACCTAAAACCTCTATTTAGTAGCTCACATTAATACACAGGGCTGCGACAAATACATTTTGCATCAAAGAAAACAGCTGACAAACAGCTTAACATAGCGATTCGTGGAGAGGGCAATCGAATGATAAAGTGATCGTTGTTTGGAAGGGTCCCAGTGTGGTTAAAAACACAGTGGCGCAGAAAGCGCCACCGTAGACGCAAAATGTTGGCTGATGGTCAACCATAAAAATATTTTTTTAAACAACAGACAGCGCATTTTGGGGTGTTTTACGACCGGAGAAGGCACTTGGGTGCATGAGTTCGATTCCTGCCGTTGCACATTTACATGTATGGAATACATCTTACGAAAGAATATAAGAAGCAACACCGCGGACGTTAAATGTTGCCTGATGGTTAGCCGTAAAAATATTTTTTTAACCTTTTATCAAGGTTCGATACTTATAATTTGGGTTTATGCCCAATAATCTTCGAACGAAGTTATTGATCATACCTGAGTATACCACAACCATATTTGTTATATATGAAAGTCTTTTTACATGTGTTCGATATTATTATATATATACTAGTGGTACAGATTGCCTTGTGTAATAGAGGTAAATCATCATGCTCAATGTCGCTTTAGGAAAAATAAGAATACAAAGGATTTTACTAACGCCTCAAGGATGCCAATACTCCTTGATGCCATTCTTGCATTTCCTTATTCCTTACTGAAATTGTTAAATTTAGTCCAAAGATAATGAGGCATGACAGTGGACAAAAGCCAATGGGTCCTTATTGGAGAGAATTTGCAGAAAAAGTATACTTTCATATCATCTCAGGCCATGAATGAAGAAAAAACCTGGCGTCAAGGGACATTTTCGATCTTAGATGTTGAACTCTCACTCAAGAAGCAATCGTGCGATGATCCACGAATCTCTTCGTTCTAACGCATAAAAATAACACTCGCCAGATTTGAATATTCTAATTTGAAGATTAACCATGCGTGTAAGCTATATCAAGTAACATTATTGTATGAAATTGTAATTTTATTTAAAACCGTGTTTTTAGGATAAGCTCATTAAATGGAACTACGTTGGATTTCGTTTGTTATTATCCGGTTAAATACAATTTTATGTAACTCGTGAGTGGAGATACAAAATGCGTTTCCTAACAAGGTGTAAGAACTATATATGCAATTCAGTATATTTTTTCGGCAACATTGTTGCAAAGCAGATCCTTGAGGGATATGTTTCGCCTCTCACGAGCTAGAGAAGCCTAAAGCACGTATCATAGGAATGAGAAACGCGATTGGGTTAAATCGCAGAGTTGAAATGCTTACTAATGCTTATTTTATTTACTTCAATTTGGAAAGCTTAATGCAATGTTGAATATAATAAAACTGTATTCCAATAGGCTATTTTTCTGGCATAATTGAATTCAACGGCGAGCTTAAGCGTTGTTGGACATAGGAGAGATCACAACTATTATTATAATTATAAAAAAAAAAACAGTTAATTCTATAACTTCAAAGCTGAAAGAGCCTGATGCTGGGCAAATATTTTCAATTTCACCTATGTTGCGTGACTTCAAAATATCGATTATTAGTTACTCATTGATCCTATTTAAACGCTTTTCATATATTTTCAAAATTTTTTTCTACTTCTGTACCTTTATCTTAGATGCGTTCTTTTTTTGTATAAGAAAGCTTGTTATTAAATAATGCGCTTCCCTGCTCATACGCAACATTTTACGAACCGATCACGGCCATGAACTCTTGTAGATTCGTATTATTTATTGAACTACAAGCTAATTAAATCAAGTTTTTATTTAATCAGTAGTGTTTTTAGCCTCACCGTGAACGTTAGATTTTGGCTGATGGTAAGCCCTAAAGTGTTTCTATAATTAACTACATTATACTTCATATCTCATAAATGTTCACGAATGTACTGATTTGCTTGCAAGGTATAATCATAGTTTCTATTTGGCTACCATTGTATTTCCCATAACTAATTATAATCGCAGCTATTATGTATTCATATATATTAACACACGAGTATAAATACGAATAGATGTGAGAATATTGATAAACATTAATATTAAAATATTTTCTTAACAACAAAATGTTTAACTTGTATTGACACTTTCACACCTCGGGACCCAACTTCTTACGATCTTTGAAAATAAATTCTAAATTTAATGCTTATATATATTTTGTTACATAAATTATGTACTAAATCCAACGTTCGAAAGCTAAGCGTAACAAATAGAAGTACAGTAGATGTCACAGTTGGTATTTCTACAAAATTCAGAACTTATAGAGAACAAGCAAAAACGACCGAAAACTGGTAAATCACGTTACAAGATTCCTTAGTAGTAAAGTCTTTAGGCGGCAGTGTTGGAGATGGTCTCACAAATAGGAAATTCTGCGTTAAGGCCAACGATAAATTCAGCCCTCTGCGTGCCTGCTCAAGAGGAGCTCAAGAGGTCTTGATAAAGACCTGTGTATTGGTCCGCTCCTGTTTTGTATTTTCCTAGTTGATTCGCTCTTAGGCGGAGTATTTTCGCTCTAAAATACCCAGTGCAATACCAGCTGTACAAAACAAATCCTTAAATTTTCCAAAATTATTAAGAACATCCTGTGTGCGGTCTCTTTCAAGGGGTAAATTGTTTGAATAGAATTTTTTTATAATTTTTTTCAGATGGCGCTATAAATGCAATTTACTGCCATTCAAAAACAAGCATCTTTACGAGTTAAGCTCGGCTGCTTGGTGCATTCGCGTGCGTCTTGCGACCGGAGATACGTAGGCGCACGGGCTCGGTCTCCGCCGTTGCGCATTTATTATGCGGTCCGTCTTACAAAGTAATGCAAAAAAGGGTATGCTTGACTTGAAACGTTGGCTGATGGTCAGCTCTCAAAATATTTTAAATTTTCGCGAAGCCGATCATCGACACCTTCTTCGTTGATTTTCAATCCGATTTGTGCTACATACGTCTCGAGGGGCTACCTTGATATACTGCTTGAACATAAACTGATTATGATGATCCATGACAATAAAAAAACTTTCTAGAAATTTTAGTCGCTAATTTCTTCAATAAAGATTGAACCGCATCTTTCGGTTAACATACGTGTGCTCAAGTTCAATTATTACCACCTTTATGTGTTTTCTGGAGGCAATTTGCTTTACACTGTATTTAAAACAATGAGTACTCTCAGAGCCTAGTTTTGAATAATAAAACGTTGATGAATTTTTTAGAAGTACCGCTGTCGTATCCTGACTAGGAAATTTAACATTTATTAACATTTATTAATGGGGATAGCTTAACACTGTATATTTGAGCAAGATTGTGATAAATATTAACCATAATATAAGTCATTGTGCACTCCTGTGATTAAAGATAGCTTTCAGAAGGCATAATAAGAAATAGAATATAGAAGGAATATAAAAGTTGTTTAAGTTAACGGTCGTTCGTAGAAGGAAAAATGAGAAAATATCATTCTATAATTGCAAGAGTAACTCCGCTGTCTGCCCTTTATTAGAGTCCTTCCCAGAATTATAGTTGCAAAAGGAGTTTTTATTTAATTATATTACGTGACGTATTATACTTCGCATATTACTCTGACGTTAGAGAGAGGGATGCCGGGTCATGGTTGACGAACAGATTATTGTCCAGAAGTTGACACGCGTGGACCTATACGGACATTTGCCACGCAACTGCGAGCGTTCACTGAGCTAACGTCTATTATTGGTGGTGGTATTCAAATTCACATGCATTAATCAACTCAAGAACTAATAGCATCAGTGTTTATCAACATCGATTTTGCATGTGCCATTGTGAACTAAAAATAACTATTTTCTACCTGAATTATCGGACTTAAACATGTGCGGACGAAATCGTCACGACACCTGTGGAACTTCCTAGACTACTTGCTTCGTCAATAGGACAGAATGAATGAACCACATATTTTCCGACAAGGTGACACTTACCGAGGACTCTCGGTAAGTTTTCATTCGAGAGTTGCACTACGTAGGTGTTCTGTACGTTTATAGGAAAAAGTTTTATTTATTTCGTATTCATTCCAAACGGCCTTTGTATATGGTTTAAAAATATGTAGTTGGATGATTTATGAGTATTGATGGCACATCGATGATGAAGTATGATCTTCGATACGATATTTGTTAGGTGACTAGTATAAGTTCGGTACGTTTGGTGGAATGATTATGAAGATGTAAATAATATTGTAAACCACATACAAGATCAAAGGCTTCCTTCACACAAGTTAACTATTCCACATGTATATATAAATGACATTGTAAAACAAAGCGACGAAAGGTGCTTTTCGTAAAATGCGGACTCAAATCAATGACAGATTCGTTTCTCGAAATACCCAGAAAGAGGAAGAGAGCTTTCTGAAATCCAGTGATCTAACTTCTTTTCAGCTTGCCTATAGTTAATGTCAATATATACAATTAATAACTTACTCCTATTGAAGAGCTCAACAAAACTCACAAAAACACGTTTTGTGATGTAATATTAGCCCTCATTACTCAGCGTAGACCACAAGCTGGACTTCAATGAATAATGGAGGATGATTCCAGTTCACTATACAAAATTGTTCTGATTTTATCCAGGCTCGCTTAGGGCTCTGAGGTCCTACTGAAAATGGTACATTACAAATGATACAAAATGTTACATTCAAGTACTGAGAGTGTTCAAACGAATTTTATTCGGCTTATAGAATTTATTCACAATCTGGCGGACATCAATATATATAACTGCATTCTATAATCAAATGACATATCAAGAAACTTAGCTCTCAGATAAATAACCTTCAAGGTGTCCAAAAAATAACTTAGCTTCAATTTCTAAGTACGGAAAAAGCGAATGATACGTTTGCATACGCTTGCTCGGGATACTGAGAGCAAAATTCTTACTTTATAACTTCATATTTTACTTGAAATTTTAATATTGTTTTCCCTCCCTCTCCTAAAACTCCGCCTGTGAATTGGCGTGCAGGACATTTAACCAGATCAGGCTACACGGCTATAACGATTAATTTGTAATCTCAGGGTCACGGTGTTGACCCCAGTAAGGTATTTTTTTTCATTCGCTACTAGGCGCGCCCGGCCTGTGACATAAATATACGTCTTCCATATAACAAAGAAAATAAACAAAAAGCAAACGATTAGGTTTTAAGAAAAATGCTCAGCAATAGTTTTTACTTAGAATTGCGAGTCAACTGTATTCGAAAAAATTTCGGCATGCGTAAGAAAACTTTTATGGAAAGAACATAACTGAGTTTAACATGGGTATATGGTTTAACTTCTTATTCTTGTAGAAATTTGAGATCGCTGTACTATAATCTTAAATGTATTTCTACAAAATATAAAAGCCCTACTCGGCGTCACGAATATTTTATATCTCAATTCCTGACCCCATTTGGAGTGAAAACTCAAATTCAAAATTCACGCGGAAATAGCCAAATAATACAGGTCTAATCGAGATGTTACAGCCACGACATACGCAGTGGATCAGTTAATCAAACAATGCTAAAAAATGAATTAGTTAACTAGACGGTGAATCTCATGATGACAACTTCCCCCGCAATGTTAAATTCTGAAATTAACGAAACCATACAAAACAAATAATTATTTTGACGCTAAATATATATATATATATATATAAAACCCGATGGATGAAACACGCAAGAGAAGTCGCAGGGAGCTAATTAAATGCCGTGCAGTTTCTATTGTGTTATACGAAGAACCGATTTACGAGCAATAATACCGCTGCTAAATGGTGTCGGAGTGCCACATTGCATGAGCTAATCCATACGTGGCCGTAATGTCAGGTTTGCAATAGGTTTCCTTGTCGTTTAAAAAGCCTTCGAGCCACATTGGCGTCATACTCGGTAAAATATTGTGCCAATAAAACGCCTTCATCTAAAAATCTAGTATCTAAAGTATATAGCTAGATATATAACGTTTCGGTGTCGTAATTGAGTGAAAGAAGTTTGTTTTTAGTTTCAAATTATAGCATGTTTGAATAGAAATGATCAGTGGAATAGTACAGGTTAATAAATGTGTCCCGTATTAAAACTATTGAACATAATTAACATATGTTTTTGATTCGTCCTTTTATTTTACTGCTTCATCAAAGTCTGTAGCTGTAAGGTTCATAAACGCGGATGTGAGATGGCGGCCAATGTTACAATGGTACGTTGCGACAGGGTGTCTAATTTTCGCATTGCTGGCAACTTTTCGATGGCTTTACGGGTTTGCACGAACATGGCATGCACTACATCGTCTACCCGGTCCACAAGATTGGTTTCCACCCGGCTATTTACTGCAAGAATACACACACAGGGCTGCGACAGCTCACTATTCGGACTTCAGCTATGGTAGTATATGTAATGATAAGCTCAATAGATAATGTTAGGTGGTTTAATAGACTATACATAACGAAGTTGTCTCGTTTTAGCAAATTTAATATACTTACCACTTCCCAAAAAGTGCATAAAGATTAGATATAAGACCTGTTCGAATACGCAAACTTTAGACAACAAGAGTTTAAAATATACTTAATAACAGTGGCCATGTAGAATGCGCTAGTATGTGAACTATTATCAAAGAAAAGAAGAATCAAGAATTTGACTAAATTTTAATACAGATTAAAAACCAGTCTTACAGGTATTTTTGTATCACGTTGTGCCATTTGTTGGAATTAGGGGATTTTGTCTCACGACTTAATGCCCGTTTATTAGCTCATACTTGTGTATAATAATGATCATCGTCACTAAGCTCCCTTATACAGAAAATATTCACAAGTACTACTGTCACTAAACATAATTAACAGGCCAACATTTACCACTTTAAGAAAAGTATGCAACAAAACGTCAGTAACATAACCCAGAAATAACAAGTGAAATATGTTTAGACAGAAGAGATTATAAAAGCTCAACAGATAAAAATGCATTCGTACATCCCTTCCTTTTTCTCTAGAAATATAAAGCTGTCTCCGGAGACCATGATGTCGTCAGTTTTCCTTGTAAATTATCTCCAGTAGCACAACGATTCTAGCTGAAGGGACTTTGAATATTCCTATATGAAAATGCATTATCCTCTTAATCTTTATCATCTAGAAGTTCCTGCTATAAATTTTGCTCTGCTCCGATTTAAGGGATAATAATTGTCTTAAGGAAACTCGATGCGAGACATAGCAAAGAACATAATATGTATCTGTAGACGTTTACCCTGCACGTAAAACAAAATATTGCTCTGCTTTTTGAGTTCACGGATGTTTAACTGATTTGCAATGATTGTGATACAGAATTCTTATCAATGCAGTGTGCTTGCTTTATTCACTGTGTAATTCTATGCATATAGGGACAATGCAGGTAACATGCTAATTAAATTTCTATCCTAAGCTGCCGTGCGTTATCGGATAGCGAATAAATGCAGAACCCAAGTAAGTTTTGAGTTACAGTTCCAAGCGTGAACTCTTTTTGCAAATCATATTAGAGAATTGATATTTTTTTAAATAATTTTAAGAATACCGGATTTCCCTATTTCACAGACGCTATTTCAAATATTACATATTTGAATACGTTGTACTTATTAATCTACTATAGCTTGCATAATTGCTTACAATGACCGTTTCTGACGGTTCTTGTTAGCTATGTTTTTCAGCACGTACGGAGTACGTTGAATAACCCCAAAACTTGGGCGCTATGTGCATCATTATTTTTTTCTGAAAAACAAGTCGCTATCACGTAGATGTATTTCAAGCCTTTTTCACAAAACGTAACACGAACTGTTACACCGAATTTGTACTTCTTACCGCAGACAAAGCTCATTTACCGATGAAACGATTATATTTTCGTCAAAGATTTTTACAGCAGATTTAAGGAACATACGCGACATACATTTTTATTCATACGATCTGTGTGTGCTTTTAGATGTGTAGTTCTACTAGAGTCATTGACCGAATGAGCTTCAAATAAGCAAAACTTTCAAATTAGTAGTAATCTGAGTTGAAATCAGTAAAAAACCGTTGGTGGGCCTACAGCGTTTTTTTCGCATAAAAACAAGTGCGTAATTTTACTGTCCACATAAATACACAGTTATGTTGTAACGGTTTAAAACCGACCCGAGTTAGATACTTCATACACGCTTGTCTCACTGTAGTTATAACTCCACTTAGAATATCGATTCCAGTTATACATTAAAAAATGTTTAAAGCATCAGCTTACTGAAAATTCTTTAGCATGAGTGATTCCATGTTTAGAAATATATGATAACATTTGAATGATCCTATATAATTATATAATAATGTGACTTTCAGTCTGAAAATTGAATGTTTGTTTGATATCGTAGCAGAATTGTAGCATAGTGTAATTTCGTTATCGAAATCATACCAACTGCACAATAATATAGCAAGACGACTGTTGTTTTTAAGATTCCACAGGTGTTATTTACACGAGTCGTTTAGGGGTTTTCTTAACTAAAGCTGTGTTTAAATTGGATTCTTTCTGTTATATATAATGTATATATTTTGTTGTATAAGGAGCAACTAAATCTTTACTTTTCTAGTAATATTTAACATGAGTTCGATCTGTACAGTGATATAGTGTTACGAAATCTTAACGAATTTTCGGGGACATTTTTTCGTAGTCCAATTGTAGTCCAAGTCAGTTTTTTTTGTTGTCATGCATGAATGATCATTAGAATAATTTAGAATTGATGCTCCGTGATACTTTTATTGCATCTATTGAACCAAAAGCTATACAATGTTTCTTTCAGTTATCGACGCACGGTTCAATATAAAGAATTTAATATTTTGAATTGGCCCAAGCAGGCTTTTTATGAACTATATAGTGCCGAATCATCTTCTTAACTAAGAATAATCTAATTCACAGGACTAATGGACAATTCTGTCTGTTGTTGTCTTCTAGAATTTAGCAAGGGGATTCGTTCGTTGGCCCAGACATATCGCTCGGAGGGCCTGTTTAAGGTATATTTGGGCATACAGCCGACCGTGGTAGTGTACCGAGCCGATCTTGTCGAGAAGATCCTCTCCAATCCACATAACATTGAAAAGCACTCCAGTTATCGTTTCCTCTATCCTTGGCTCGGCATGTCCCTTCTAACCAGGTATGATGTAAGACGCATTGGCTAGACACTGCTTCTAGACATACTACCGTGGTAACGGTTATTGTATAACGCAGAAATTATGGACTTTCTAATATGATAATATTAACAGCCGAGGTATCCATTGGGTAGGGCACTCGTTTAGCAACCCGAAGGTAAGCCACTGCAGAAGCATAAAAATCTTTTAACCTGTATGAATTAAGTAGCATATTAAAATGGGTTCCTATCGCAGACATTGGTGATGACAACGCAGGGCTGCGCAGGGATTTCAGCTTATTAAGTGTGCAATATTAACTCATATCTAAGTCAATAACTAAGTATGAGGTCGTGCAAGAGAAAATCAAACTTCTGTAAATATCTGCATCAATAACGTTAACATTTATGTTAATAGTTTAACAGGACAGAGTGCTTAACAGGATAATTTATTATGTGTACAATCATGTTATATTTTTATTTGATGAGACCTTTGTTATCCAGGATTTGTGCATTATCAAATACCCAGCAAGGCTATGAAAGATACTAAAATCCGCTCGGCGTGCTGTGTCTTGATTGGAGCAATTTTATGATTTGGTGCCGTTAACTGTTGCAAGAATTATTTCACTAAAGCGGTTTGTGAACCCAATGAAAAACCACCTCATGGAAGAAGGCATTATTTAAGCAAAACCAACACTTTTTGCGTAATTTCCAAAGTAATAATTTGGATGGAGCTGGTAAGTATGGATATTTTCTGGTTTTTATGCATGAAATTTAAATCAAAGTGTGTTGGTTTCCGAAAGAGTCGCGACAAAACGACATCAATATTTGTACAACGCAAGTCCGCACTTCATCTACCATGACATAAAAATCATGGCAGTATATAAGCACATCTTGTCATTTGAATGACATCATCCATTCGTCTTGTCTCTCTATAGTCCCACTACAGAGGAGGAGTCTCTATTGGCTCGTCGGTTCCGCGAAGTCAGCAGCATTTCGCCTTGACTCACATGGTAATGCCGTAACAAAGCAGGGGGATGAGTAGCGTTTTGTACACCATCAGCAAAACATCCGCAGGCACACCTAGAATCTTGACGCGTTTCAAAGACGCGATGATAATATAATACCTGGGTATCAGGACGTTCGACTGGGGTTGCTATGAGGATCTCTTAAACACACTTAAGCGAGACCGGCCGTTGTGCATGTCAGAGGAGAATGTTACTCGTCTACTCGTGTTTATCGGCAAATAAAAGCTATCAGAAGCCTTTATCGTATCTTCAATCCGCGCCATAGACCTTAACATGTTTTCATGGGGTAGAGACGAAGAGACACTGAAAGAGAAATGTGTCGTCAGATTAGACTAATGTTTTACAGTAGTTGCCAGCAGAACACCTTAACAGACTAAAATGCATTAGCGTGAATATAAACAACCCCAGGATGAAACCTTGGGACATTCCAATATTCACAATGTATTACATTAACTCCATCCTGCTGACTTTTACCGATTGGGCACGATCCGATAGTTAAAAGCAAAACCGAGCCACTACCCTGGGGCTGTACCCCAGGTGCTCAAGCATATGTAGGAGCAAGTGCCGTTGACAATAGTGGACAAATAGAAAATAGCAATGACATGTGATTTGTTGCACTCGGTACTGTAGACGTCAAATATTGCCTGACGGTAAGCGCTAAAATAGCTTGCATTTCATATAATCAGCTATCTCCTCTCATAGGTAGACAAAAGCTAATTTGCTGGATTTAAAACTGCAATAATTAAACTTAAAGGAGCCAAAAGTTCCTTTGAGTTTAGACAGCTCCCCAGATCTAAAGGACAGGAGTTTCTCAATGATCTTGGAAAAATCGACGAATGAGATCGGTCTGTAGTTGAAAGCATGCGATCGCCTCTAGCCTTAAACAATGGGATAACTTAATACTCCTTTGCCTACGCGGAAAGGAACTTGATGTCAAAAAAAATTCGTCGTATGTGTCAAGACTGATATAAAGACCCGTAACACTAGCTTTGAATATCCACTGAGTACACCTTTACCACCGATGTTCGATAAGGTTTTTGTGGAGCCAAAAACTCTCTGCACTTAGGAGACACTGACCTGCAAAAATTCGGATAAAGGCATCTGAATTCGCCAGACAGCCAACCTCCAAGACTGAACGAACTTGAGAAGGACATTCTGCCAGTATTACTTTCTAGGTTGTAAAGAGTTCAGCTGACCCACTATCCCAACCGCAGGAGGCGTTAATAGATTTTCACACTTGATGAGCCTTTTTCCTGAAGGAAGTTTATTGAACGTGTTTCCATGGAAGGCTATTATTGCACGCTTTAATCTCCGCTTGTATCTGAGCCGGCTGCATGGGTAATCTTTATCGACGCAAAAAAAGCTAAATTTTAATTACGCTACTGGAGTAAGCGTAGAAAAGCAATCAACAAATGGCTGCGATGGCACTGAAGGTCTCAGCTGTAGACTCAGCGCCAGCCCTGACGCAAATCGAGCCAAGACAATTGTTTGCACAAGTGATAAATCTAGAAATGCTGTTTACTTCATGACGGCTAATCGCCCGGAACTCGGTGGATCTCGAGTATAAAATGCAACAAAGAAGTTTTCACGTTGCTAACAGAGATATAATTATGCATGTACTCGATGCATGTGCTGCGGTCTATAGTGACGTAAGCGTTGATGAAAAATAAAATGTGTAATTTTCGGCGAGTGAGCTAGCCAGCAAATTTGATTAGCATTTTTCATCATAATATGTGGCGGAGAAACCGCCTTAGGAAGATTATCTTCTAAGAGATCGAATAGGATCGTTTTACGAGAGAAAGGGTTTGAATTAAAACCAATAATAAATTCTTCCAAACCTGCTTGCTTTATGTAAATGCTTTTCGCCATTGTATCTAAAACGCTAGCTACAGAGTTTACATAGCTATCAAGGATGTTGTCTTACTTGTCGGCTTTCCGACCGGAACCAAACAATTTAACATCTGCGATACCAGAGCCGTTGTAGGTAATCGTTTTTAACTACGTTGCGCTCTTAACTATTAGCTCTACCCTTTAAAAAAGTCTACTAGAATTTCACGTTGACTTAGCGTTCGATTCACTAATCCCCGCGTTGAAGCGCCAAGTTGTAAACATTAACGTTTTCGAATGAAACACCTAATCTGAATTCCGTCTTCTGGCGCTAGATTTGATGTCTTACTGCATATTTAAAATTTAATGGACTAAAATTATCATATCTATCCATAGTTAATTCTAAAGTGTAGTCAGCGATAATACCTAGCTCAGAGTGCAGTAAAGACACAAGGGTACCTAGCGCATTCCTCAGACTCTTTAGATATTTGTCTGTCGAACATTAAGAAGCTCAAGTACTGATTTACAGGAGCTACGATTGTTGTTTTACATCGAAGGCGTCTCTACATTTTAGGGAGCCAATCGTTTTTTAGCTGTTTCTTCTTCATCTTCTTCGGTATAAACGGTATCAAGGTCAGTGCAGGAAGCTTCAGTTCGATTTCAGATAGTTCCGCGGTGCCGATGACTGCAAATTGTACAACTGATGCATATTTTTTCGCACCGACAAACTCGAAGGAAGTTTCAGGTTTATCAGGTGGGCCAAGCATGACTCCTATCGATAAGATCGACTGACCGCATTTTTGCACACCATATCGTTCCTACAGGAAGCAGAAATATAATAGAGCTTCTTGCATTCGGGGAAAGAAACGAGTGTTATAGACTACAAAAGAACATTATAGGTACTAACTTCCAGAGCATCTCGGTGGGCGGGACTCCACTGAATTGCAGCAGCACCCTATTCACCGTTAATTTGTCATTCGATGAATTTTTCTTTGATGGACTTGTAGCAGCTTTTCCTCCGTGGCACTAGTTCCACGAATGCTACTTTTCCCAGTCAGTCGCTGCTGTTTTCGTACATGTAAGTCTTAGCTTGTAAGTAACCTAGCTTGTAAGTCTTACGCCGGGTTTTATTACTGCCAAGAGCTAGGTCATGGAAGACTATGGTTTACTACATCGCTAGCGTTCGTGTTGCAGAGGGTGCAAGCATCCGCAATCATGAGACCGACGTAGTGAAAATACTTGCCGAAGTTTCCATCCTCGGTGAATTAATAGATAGAGATTAGATTTTCTTTAGATAGAGATTTTCTTCCTTTTGCGGGTACCCAAAATTACAGCGTAAACGGGGTTAATGAACGCATTCCATACATTCACGAGAATCGCGATACCGAGCCTAAACTACTGAGGGCGATTCTTGGTGGTCAAGGCTACGTTGTGAAAACGATCAATTGTTGGTAGCACTAAACGGTGCTTTGAAAACCCGAACTGGGTTTCTACGAGAAGACCGTATTCTTCCGCGAAGCACTTGAATCTACCCTCTACACCAAAATCGCTTCATTTCTCCTTGAGTCTAAAGCACCTTTAGACATACTCTGATTTCTTCTGTAGCGTTAAAATTTTCGGAGACGAACACCGGCCAAGGGTAACATTCCCTCGCGTATCCGGCTACCTCGGCAAGTTGTGTACCTAATTTATCCAATGTATTATAAAGAATATTATAGGCAGGCTCAAACCGACCATAATTTCGCAGTTACACCCATGAAAACTTATTGTCATAGCTTGATTAAAACCGATCCACTAAAAGAATCCTGTGGCCACGACGGCCTGTGCCTGAAGAGACCGCTCATTCGCTATTCGGCTCGCTCAACAAGAGTCAGTGGCCCGTTTTACTAGGTCCTGAACATTCCTACTGATATGATCGTTTATTTGGATGCTCTTAATTGTGGTGCCCACGGTGATTTATATTCAGGTGCGCAATTTCGTAAGTAGAGTGTGAATTCTCATGCTCTCTCATAATTTTTCTTCTTAGTGTCCTTATTCCGTCGTACTTTTGATGAGGGTGAAGACCTGGGAGTCTGTCATCAATGTGTCGTAGGAGAGCGTAATGTTTGTGAATTATTTACAGCGGCTGTCGAACTATCCGTAATGATAGGAGGTTGCGATACGGGGTTGGTTGGGAGGTGCACTCCTCGTGGGGGTCCATTGCCCACTGCATTTACAGGTTTAGAGAAAGCCTCTGAAGGTTCGCTGAACAGGTCTTATTAAAGCGGACGATTTGTTGAGGTGGTGAAATGGCTTTTCCTGTCGTAATTGTGGCAACGTTGGAGCTCCTTACGGCCCTTCATAGTGTAAGAAATCATAGTCTCCACGGTAGCACGAAAGATTACAGAGAAACAGCCATTCTGAGTCGGGGCCCAGTGGTATATATTTTGTTTACTTTTATTGTTGCTAACCTCAGAACTATTAGTAGTGATTGGTATCCTATTTGACTGCGCCTGAGGCCAACCGCTGAGAGTGTGCAAGCAGTATTTCAGTGAGTTGAAGGATTCATTTCTACATGAGTTTAGAGGAATACGCAAGACAATAAATGATCAATATGATTCATGGCATTAGCACGAAGGTGCATAATGTACGAAGAAGGTGTTCAAGGGTCACCAAAGATATATCAAGTCAGTGACGACTATGCAAGCACTAGTATGCTATTGATTTTTACAACAAATGTTGTCCACAAGCTTTACTAGTTTAATACCTGAGTTATTCGATTTGAAAAACCCCCCTATTCCGTTAGAGACTTCCAATGATCAACCTGCGCTTATCACTGCTGCTAAATGATAATTTAACGAAAAAAACTGAATATATTTTGTATCATTAGGGCACGTTGCCTTAACGGCAGAGAGACATTGATACTGTTACCACCGCATGCATAAAACCTACATTATTTGCATCGTTTAAATACTTTTATTGAGATAAAACGTGATATCTTATTACAATCTATAAACAGGTCTAATCTAAATTTAAAATGAAAACAGCTATTCTTTTCCTAAAAGAAGCAATTCTAAAAATGGTTTGCTTCCATCGGTAATAAAATGATGAAGAACATGGACCACATATCACGGCTCTTTTTAAGCCTTAGTACAATTGCACTAACTCTGCAGCATTCCTCTTCATCAACATTTGCGCTCGGAATGTATTCTGGCGGATAAATTGCAACGTTAGGGTCGCCCAATGTACGATAATACAGAATGTAAATATTACCCAGTATTGTCGTTGCCCTTAGATAGATTTGGCTATGCAAAAAAACAACAATATATGGCAAATATACATACTTAGCTTTATATATATTTAATGCCTAGCAAAAACTGAACGAATTTTCCCGACAAGCCTGTTATAAAAAATCCATCATTGAAAATGATGCACCGACTTCCCTAACAAAATTAAGTGACCCGATCAGTTTACACAGGAGCGTATCCCTTGAAAAATAAATTTATCCCGCTTAATTAACATCCAAATCTATACAACGCTCAATTTTTTGTTGGATATGAAAACATGATTATGAAAAAGCTACCTCCTAACCTAAATTTACGTATAATCATGCATAATAGTAATCGCTTATTTGTGTTACGTCAACATACCTCCTTAGCCCATACTGCTATGTTAAGTGTTTAGGTCGATCCATTTTGGTTTTATAAAAATATCAGCCTTCAACTCCTTTCTGTTGGCGTCCGTATAAGAGTTTATTTGGTGAAATCAAATTGAAATCTACGGAGCAAACTTATAATACACCTGACACCGTTCACTGACTTTAATCGAACTTTCATTATTATTGCAACTATTTCAGCTCGGGAAATGAATGGAGAGAACGCAGAAAGTTGCTCACACCTGCTTTCCATTTTCAAACATTGGACAATTATATAACGACGATCAATGCACGCTGCGCCGACTTCATTGAGTACATCGACGCGCTTCCACAAAAAAATGATGTACGCCTATTCTACGAGATCCAAAAATTAACACTTGGTACTATAGTGGGTAAGTGGTTAAAGCTTTTACGTGTAAGACTTTTAAAAATAAAATATTAGGACAAGTTAATTAATCAACTACTTCATTGTTCTATTCCTGTCGTTGTAATTGTCACTATCATTAACCTATTGTGACGACGGTTATATCCTTACCAATTTTTAGTATTTGCATTGAAACAATATTTTCAACGGCTTAAATAACTTGTGAATACTGGGTCAAAATCCATGGAGGTTATAAACTATATCCAAAGTTTTCACTCTTAGATATAAATCTAAATGTAATCTACAATTGCGAACTCAAGCAATTTGATATAGCTAAAACTATTAGACCTTACGACAAATGCATTGATACATTGTGTGCTTGAATTTCGAGTTTTATCAAATCGACTAGTTTTAGAAACACTGTTTCAATAAAAAAATAAAAGCTGGCACTGATATGCCAACACTTAGTAGAACTATCAAACTTCTAATTTTACTGGATGTGCGGCCGAGAAACAGGAAAACTGTATAAAGTAGTACTATTCTCATAAGTTTCTTTGTTATCAGAGAAACATTTTCTCTTCTGTTGGTTTGTATCGTTTATATTTTGCAAAATCTTAATGTCTTGCGTGAGATTTCGGCTATAGTGATTTACAGATGGCCTTAAGATTGTGATGTAATATACCACTTACGCGGTCAAAATATCTGAGTCACATACATATTTGTAGAGGATATAGGCATTTCGTTATTGGCTTGATCTGTCGTCGCATCTGCAGCTGTTCTATTGGTCCACATGAATTGTTTTGGCGCCACCACCACGTGTAGGGCCGCTTGCTGCGCTGGCGCTTCTGTTGTTAATCACCTCTTGTTAGAATAAACGTCCGTGCTCGACAATAAAAACAAATGTACAGTAGATCTGACTGTCATACTGGCAAAACGTATTGTGCTGTCCCTCTAAGTATTCTGCGTTAGATACCGTAGAAATTACACCGAAGATACGTTCCCTTCTTTAAAAACTTCTTTAAAGATCATTCTATTAGACTATAAATACCAGTCGCATTTCGGACGCGGTCGCACGTCTGAGCAGTGCAAATTTCGAACGAAATTTCGGCTTTCTCACAGACGACAGTGTTATGTGGTGGTGGACTAGTGACTTCATTGTCCTCTGGACAGGGCGATCTAATTTAGGATTCTGACCAAGCGGTTTCGACGGCAGCTGGAAGCGAAGCGAGTATTACTAGTTCGTTTTTCTGCGGCTTGAACGGCCCTGATCCTCGTGGAGAGGATAGCCGATCGCGGGGCGGTCACACCGTATCTTCCCCACTGCGCCGCGCCACCCAGGGACCGAGATACGAAGCTTTTATGCTTGGCAGAGAGTGAGAGAAAGAAGACTCAACGGTCAAAAAAGAACGACCGCGTACTGTAAGGACGGACCATTTTATATACACCATATATGGGAGCGGTTCTACCATATATGGGTACCGTAGCAAGTGGACCATTCACTTCGATGCAAACTGTAATACACTTAGGATAGAGATAAGAAGACGACGTTTGAAGATAGACAAGTGTTGGATCTAGGTTTCTATAACATAAACTTTGCAGAAGGCTACACCACATGAAGAGAAATCATAAAAAACACACACACAGAATTTTTGGTATATAGGCATAGCAGAGAGTAGCTATAATTGAAGAGTGTAAATAATTCTCTCGAACCATACGATAAAATCCCCACTCGACTAAAAATACCCTAAAAAATTAAATGCGTCTCCCATTAGAAGAGGGGATGGGGAGAAAAGAGAGGCTTCCCCAGAGAGTTACGAAGCATAAGAGGAAAACAATGACAATATGGAAATTAGCTTGGCACCGCAAAGTGTGGTTGAATATCTGTATGGTGTAAATAACTTAGTTCAAGACATTTTACCAGGCATGTCAAAACAAGCCGAGATAAGATTAAGAATGAGCTGAGGAAAGCGAAGGTGTTAACTGTGAAGGCAAGACACGAAAATGAGTCATTTTCGAAGGGAGCAGGGGCGACCATCCAGGCCTTACAGACAAAAGTGGAGAATATAGGAGAAAAGTTTGTCACGGTGACAAATGAAATAAAGGATACAAAGGGATCAGGGAGAAAATAGAACCACTCAGGGCAAATAATGCTAAGGTAAGAGAGAAAGAGGGTTCTCAAATCGATAATCAAAGGCGGCGAAAAAACGGGCTCCATCAAGGAAAAGTGGACCAAATGTTGCAAAAATAAAAGAATATGGAACAACTGCATGCAGCCCTGAAAAAACATGGCCAAGGAGAACTATGTTATGACGAAATAAATAAAATTAGGAATTATGAATGGGGAGCCGCCCGAACTTCTCATTTTGGAACTGGGTTCTAAGGAAGATGAAGTATGCAGGGCTAATGTCAGTAAATTGTTCAGGGGGCTTCTAAAATTTGATAGGAGCATAGGTAAAGTGGATATCAGAAATCAAACGGAAACAGGCGAAGATAACTAACAGAAAAGAGTGGTGGCATCCACGATAATTCCAAAAGGTGCGAACTTAGTGGAGAGGTGTGAGCTGTACCATATGGCTGTGAAGACACGGCTGTCAGGGTAACGGAGGAATCGGGACTTATAAGAGAGGAGGAAGACCACCTGGCCAAGGTATATGTCTCTACAGAGCCAGGAGACACGATTATAAATTTAGTTGAATGCTTAGGTAGTCGACTCAGAGTTAAGCTACTTGTCATCACCAGAAAGAAGGCACCGGGTTCAGACCAGACGGGACGCACCAGAAAACGGTATAAAAGGGAACACAAAATGCTCATCATTAAGAGTACGGGCGAAGAGTCATACGCAGACAAGCTTGGAAATGTCCAAAGAACCCTGCTGGCTTCTATCGTTGAAGAGAGATTCAAAGTCAAGATTGCGCAATGCGAAACCATGCGTGACGGAACAGCTAGGATCAGGCTGAGAGAGTAGCAACCCTGAAGATCACAAGATCTGGCATCAGCGCTAAAGGTCGAAGGGCTTCAAGGAGTCAGGCAGGTCAAAGCAGTGAAGTGGACCAAGTGGATTGTAAAAAATCTGCCTGAACAAATTTCTTTAAAGTAACTCCGTACAGCACTGAAAGGTAGCCTCGGACAGAGGCTAAATGTGGAGATCGATGCTCCCCTAAAAGGTCTCGATGGGACTTGGTTTGCCATGATTAGGGGAGCTTTGCCAGAAAAGGTACTAAAGGGAGTCTATGCGATTCTAATCCGTTGGAACAGATGCCGCATTCACATATGGGTGGATGAACCCTGCTGTCTTAATTGTCGAAGGACTGGCCACTTCACTAGAGGAGGCAAAAAGGCGAGAGTAGCGGGAAAGAGGGGGCACCGCTGCGGCATGTTAGCGCACGCTAAAGGATGCGACAAGCCAGCCTTGTGCTACAATCGCATGACGGGCAAAAACAATTTGGCCACCTCGCGTGACTGCCCGGCATATAGGACGACGTTGAAGACGATTAGAGAGGCTGAAGCAGGGCATAGCTGAATCAAAAAGGAGTTTAGCTCCTCCTTCTGCACAAGCTGGAGAGGCGGGTCAAATGCTTCCGGAATGCGCGGCAGAACACGCGACCCCTCACGTCAGGGAAGTGGTCGACTAAGACAGATTTGTCACTCCTTCCAGTAAAAAACTGGGCAGGAAGAGGGAGTTCTTTCCGGAAAAAGAAACTAGGCCTAAGCAAGGACACGATGTGCTGCCATGAATGACGGTATAAGGTGTCCGCGGCTAAATTGCAACCGTGGAAGAGAAGTTCGCGACCTGGCGAAGTCACAGCAGGTCAAGTGGGTGCCGGGGTCATGCTCCCGAGTAAATTTAATCAGGCGACGATCAGCAATAGCTTCACAGTCAGATCTCTGAGAGGTGACACGGCGATCAAAGCAAGGTTCCATAGGGGAATAGTGGCCAAAGGCAAAGGCTCGGGAGATAATTATTCCTGGATAGATATATACTGAATAGACAGGGTGCATATCTGCTATATCTGTCCCAATAGGTCTGCAGAAGAGTTCGTAAGCACTCTGGAAAGTATCTCAGCAGAGATAGTAGACTTAAAGGATGTGTATATCACAGGAAATTCCAACGCGAAGTCTGCCTCGTGGAGGGCTCAGTTAACTAGCCGCATAAGATGGCTATTGGAGGCCTGGCTGGCTGCGAACGGATTTATATTTTTGGCATTAACCATCAACCAACATTTAACGTCTACTGTCGCATTTTTGCATTATTTCGTAAGGCGGACTCCATATAAATGTAAATGTGCGCCGGCGGGAATCGAACCCGTGCACCTATGTGTCTCCTTCGGTCGCAAGACGTATACGAATTCACCAAGCGACCGAGATGGATTGCAAACGGTTTGGTCATGGCTAGCTCGTCTACGGACCCAATCTTCGAAAGAAAGGGGCAGGTTTCGTGGATTGACCTGACCATCAGGCGATAAGCACCATCCAGCGGTGGGAGGTGCTTAGAGAACGAGAGTCTGGGAGCTATCACAATTATATGTTATTCGACATAATTCCCAGAGGGGCCTCAGCGCCATTCAGCGCTCCACTGCCTGTGCGGAGAATCGTCTTTAAAGGCCTACAAAAGTTCAAAACATCCTTCAAGAACATACTGAGGTCAAGAGGAGCTCCCAAAAAGGCCTAAAGACCGTGCGGGACACTTATCGAAATATGTGGAGGACTGAAAATCAAGAAGGAGCCATTGGGCCACCATCGTAAAAAGCCAAATCATCGGTGTAATGATGAGATAGCGACCCTGAGAGAAAAGCGCAATGCCTGCAGGCGGAGCATGAGTAAGCTCAGGGGAAAGGATTCTTCACAAGAAGAAGTTAACAAGGCGACCCAGCTTTATAAGAAAGCAAGAGGAGACTTGCGTAAGTTTATTACGACCAGCAAAAGTAAGTGATAGAGGATATTGACCGGGGTCCCTGGGAACTGCCTTACTCTATAGTGTGAAAAAAACTTAGGGTGTATTCCCGGAAGTAGACCACACAACAGGAAAACGTCCACATC
Source organism: Tropilaelaps mercedesae (assembly GCA_002081605.1). Lineage (NCBI taxonomy): Eukaryota > Metazoa > Arthropoda > Arachnida > Mesostigmata > Laelapidae > Tropilaelaps > Tropilaelaps mercedesae. The sequence continues at coordinate 2,578 of MNPL01001225.1, read as the reverse complement.
ATAGGGAGTTTTTCCCTCCGAAACCAATATTTTTGAGGCGAGGTTGCGGAAAAAGAAAGAGAGGATGACATGGAAGGATAACATCCCAGAGGTAACTCAAGAGGAGGTCCTGAATGCGGGCCTCTGTACTAGATAAAATGCCTACAGAGGTCGTAAAATGCCTTTTCAAAACATGGGCGTCTCTGGTTGCGCAGTGTGCCACAGCGACATTCAAAGAAAGGAGTTTTCCGGAAACTTGAAAATGGGCAAATTTGGTACTTATATCAAAGTCCTTCGAGGTACATTGTGCGGATTGTCAATTCATATTGGCAAGACAGGGGTGACCAACATGGCTACAAGAAGTTACAGGTGGCGTCCCACAAGGTACTGGGGCCGCTGTTACGGAACATCGCGTACAACGACGTATTTAAAGTCGGGGCGGGTCTTAAAGAGGTCACTCTTCTCGCGTACACAGACGATTTAACGATCTTGTGCAAGAGCAAGAACACACTTAAATTGGAAATCAACGCCGACGAGGTACTAGATCGGGTTTGCAGCTGGATGCCCGAGAACAAGCTGGAAGTAGCCCCGCACAAGGGCGAGGCACATTTTTGCACTGACCAAGGCAACCAAGCCAGCGCCGGGATTGGCATCTATTGTGGCCAACACAAAGTGCTCATTAAAATCGGCGAGACGACTGTACACCGCGGGCACGGACTCGATACCTACCTTTAGAGTTGTAGGAACTAAAAAATTTGTTTGAATATTATCGAAGCACACTTTAATGCAAGTGGAAGTCTAATTATTCTGAGTAATCTTTGAATAGTGCTAATAGTAAGAGTGCGCTGGATAGTGTGTCATTTGCTCCATTCAAATAATTTCCAGAATGTCTGATTCGTTATTCTTTCTTTTTATAATTCGTTCGTCTTATTCTCGCTTGTTCTTTCCACTGCAGCCGCAGCATCTTAGGAATAATCTATCGGTATTTAATCTCCTAGTTCTAGTTGTTGATTAATCTTCCTAGCAATAGTAAACCAATGTGTTGCCTATAGCAGCATTCTATAACATACAGGTCTCGTTTTTCTGAAAACCGTCGGTGCGCTATATTTGAGCCTAAGACTTACCTTGGGCAGTCGTGAGCTGCCTGTTTTGAGAGGAAGTTAATTTGTCGCTCTATGCGACTTCGCAAATCAGTACCAGGTCAGGTACATTGTACCAAAGGAAATGTAACTGAAAACCGTTCCCTCCTTTTGGCCTATGACGTTAAGTGAAAGCTAGTTCTTTTACTATTTACTCATAGGAACAATCAAAGTTGCCTTTGCGCCACTGCTTTTATTAATGCTATTACTACTGTTACTCACTGTTGCCATTTCTACTAAAATAAATGGTCCTTGCATAATTTGGTGCGATTTTCGATCGAAGAAATTACTAAAAACCATTTGTTTCAGAAAACACTGAACGGCCAGCGTTATCGTTAAACGACATATAATTGCATCTCTAGTCTCAATTATCACATGTAGATAACTAACGTCTGACAGTTTAGGAAAAAGGGAGAAGAAACTAAATGGTGAATTATAAAATCCGGAGGGAAACTCCTCAAAGTGCTAATCAAATCCTCATAAAGCCTCGCCTCATTTTACCGTTGTTTAGGCTTTAAAAAAGGCTAAACAATGGTGACCCGTCAGATTATAGCTTTACGATTATGTATTAAGCCTGCATATAGGAACACGCAGCTGCTTAATGTATTAGCTTGCAGATGCTCCACACATTATTGAGCACCTTGGATGAATGGATTTATTGATGAACTGAAGCAGAAGATGATGAAGAGGGAGATTCTGTCTTTCGTCGTGCACTCTTAGTGGACCCTTTTCATATTCTCTTCTTATATATATAAATGGTGATGATTTGTGTACCACTTACCGAACTTATAGCAACAACAGTTATTGCATTTCCAAAATTTGTCTATCACTTGGCAGCAATATTAGCAACAGTAAATAGTACCAATGTAGGTCGTCTATTTATTCTGGCTAAGCCAACTAGGTATACATTGAGTGACAGCTTCAGTTAACATTACCATGAATAAATTTCTGTCTTTATACCAAATGTCATACGAAGTTAAAATTATTGACAGGATAATACATTGAAGAACGGTTATTTTTTCCAGAAATGACAATGGGACTCAAGATGGATTCGCTAAAAGGAGAGAGCACCTACAGTCAGGCGCTAGCCATGTAAGAAGATCAATGTAATATAGTAACCTGGAATGTTTATATATTCGAGAAATACTTTTTAATTGCATCATAACGTAAGGCCTCTTCATGAACCAGTAAGAAGGAACGTCATTACAGTTAGTTCATGATTACAGAATATCTTGTCTATATCCATCTATTTATATAATATATTATCTAAACTTAGACGTTGGACTATTTTCGTAAGAAATGTTTCAAAACTCATTCTATATCATTCTATATCACAATAAGCATGCTGGCCTACAAATATGAATATATGATCTGTACATTTTTTTAGTCAGTCAGTCGAATATTGTTATTGGTGTGTATATATATATATATATATATATATATATATATATATATAAACG
>MNPL01001224.1:0-58231 GCA_002081605.1 Tropilaelaps mercedesae | reverse complement strand
ATATTATATATATTATTAAATTATATATATTATATATATTATTAAATTATTATATTATATGTCGCACAAGCGATATACTTTACTTACAAGTGCATCCACGTTGCTAACTGTTCAATAGCGTAGTAAAAAAAAGCCTTCAAGGCACATACCATTCTAAGAAAAAAAAGGAGATTTGAACAGTTACGCAACGGAAGACAGTACTGTAGCATGGGTATGAATTCCTTTAAGCCACCTAAATCTGAGATTGACTGTTTCTGTACCGGTGAATAAGAGGGAGAGAGAGAGAGAGAGAGGCTATAGGTGCGGGTTTTCGAACAAACTTTTTATGCTGCTTAGTGACCTACGTTCCTTCGTTTCTCCGTCGTAGCGAGGCTTTCGATACGAACCTTCCGCTAAAGTTTCATATCCGTCTGAGTACGGTTCGCCTACATGATAAAATTGTTAGTCAAATAATCACCCACTTTATTGAGAAATAAACTAATATGCATTGACTTTTGACGGATTCAGAAGTCAATGTAAGCGGCCTGTTTTAGTTCAGTATTTAAAAATATTTGCATCTGGAAACAGAGCGAAGCATTTTAGAGGAAATGAGAAATGAATAAGTGTATTTGTATATTCATAATAGTTCAGAGAAATTTGATTAGATAAAGGCTTCAACGAATTACTGAGCTGTTACCGTCGTTTGCTTCCGTGGGTCGGTGTTGCTCGCGACCATTTCTCGCATTCTTCGTTTGCTCGTATTCTCCTTCGGCTCGATGTTGCTGTTGCTGGCGTCGCAGAAGCTCTGCTTGCGCCTTTTGCCGACGTCGTTCGGCGTCTGCAGCCGCCGCCTCCTCCGCTACGCGTCGCTCCCGGTCCGCTTGTTCCACCGAAGCCTTCCGTGCATCCAGTCGGTTTTGAATCGTGGCCAACGATAGCTGGGCGCAGTGGACGCGCGCCTCGCGGTCAGACATCGCGAAGACTGCGTCCTTATTGACACCGGTCGTTTCGAGATCGGCCAACAACTGCGCCTCTTGCTCGACGACACTCTGCATTTCCTGTGTGAAGGGAGTTCGTGCATGAGTATATGCTTACGTAGTTATATCGATATCGGCCGTGTTCGTCTCACGGATACGTTTTTCTCGTCAGAGTATAATTGGCTTTAGAGATAGCACACAAAATGAGATGTCCATTGCAATTATCATGTGAGAAAGCGGTACAGAGTTATACCAATACAATCCCATATATTAATTTTGTGTACAATCTATATGGCTCTGATACAAGACAAGTTATATGATGGACGAGCCTGGCAAGAATGTTAACTAGCTTTTTTGTATTGAGCAGTAGACAGATACATATAACATGCAGGCCGTGTAGATGGGTACGTGTAACCTGATATACTTATAAATCGGCAGAAGATATCAGTAATCCCATTTTTTCATTCAAAGAAAGGGACTTCGATTCAGTTTTCATTTTTGTTTCGAATTTATAATTATAACCTGCTGTAGTATAAGATAGACTACGCTGACGGACCCGAGACGCACCTAAATATAATAGTAAATTAAGCGTCCACCGTACATATAATTACTAAGCGTTTTGCAAACCTAGAGTTTTGCCTATATTGATGATACACGCTAATTCCCAAATCCTCCGGACGTACCTTCTGAATCATCTTCAAATGCAGTGGAAGTTTTGCGGGATTTGCGAGGTTTAAAAATGGCATCACTCTGTCGTGTGCCAGCCGAAGAAGTATTTCTGCCTCCTGCTCCTTCTGTTTACGAGCATCGTAGAAATCGGCCTCAAGGCGTTTGTACTCAGCTACCGGGGTTACCGTTGATGTATCGACAGAGAATTCAGAGACAGGCACATCGTCGGGAAGCGATTTGGTCGTCCCAATTTCCACAATGGTACGCTCCCGTAAAGCATTCTGTATGCATGAGACATCAGACGGCTAATCAGTTTTAATATATTTAAAGCTGACCATCAGTCAACATTTAACGTCCACGGTAGCGAATTTTGGCATTACTTCGTAAGACAGACCCCATGAGCGTAAATCAAAATAGTCATTTGAATTGAGCCAGTACTCCCAAGCCAAGGGAATAACAACATATTATAAAACCAGGAACAGCTTCTGGCTGCTGTAGGTTTTCACGCCTTCAAAACACAAACTACGACCACCAAAAGGAATAAATATAAGATCTATATATTAAATACAGCCTAGATAACACGACAAAGAGGAGAACGAATTACGTGATAAGAGAGTATTTCAACATGTGGCTACTCACAACTATACGCATTTGTTCATCGAGCGTTTCGCCGGACAGGTTGAGTACGTTCAATCGTGTTTCGTAACGTTTTTTTGTCAAGGTTTTCTCGCGTAGTTCTTTCGCCGCGTTCTGTGCAATTTGTTCGCGAGCGCTCGTCATTTCCTGCACCCGGTCGCGCTCTTCCCGAAGGCAGGCAGCCTTCTTAGTAACAGCCTGTTACAATTGACAAAAGGTGCCAATCCTATTTGCATGACACTGACGAGGTAATATGACGGAAACGAAGCAGTCGGTTAAGGTCGTCTCAGATAGTGACGACAGATAGCAAGGTAGTGAGCCAGGGTTCAAACATAATCAAAAAACTATGGATAGCAGAGTGAGAAAATCTCTTACGGGCGACACTAGCAGATTCGTCTTAAGGAGTTCTTCACATTCCCTCCATCACATTAAAATGCTTAATAGTTACCCAAGAACTTGGCAGATGCTGTCTGTAACTAATTGTATTAAGGGTTATTCGACTCATCTTACCATGAATTTATCGATCACCACAGCTCTAGTTTGGAGATCCGTACGTTAAAACTACACAACTTTGATTTGATGTTTTTAAGTCATCAAGCGATTTAAGCTTCCCGCACCATCAAACTTCATTGCTCTAACTACACGAAACTACGATCAATCATCAGCATTTTTTGTATACTAATTAGGCCATTAGCAGACCTGAATTTGCTCGCGTAGTTCGTCTCCACGGCGTCTGCGCTCTAGGGTTTTAACCTCTTCATCTTTCTTAGCGACACGATCACTCGCCTTCCACACGCTTAGACGAAGAGAAGCTAGTTGCTCCTCCATGGGCGCTATCCTCCGTACCTTAGGAACGGGCGGCGACTAAAGCAGACGGACTATCACCAAAGAGGGAGAACTTTTAAGGGTCTGAGCGGTTCAGTGGGTTGCTGAAGGGAACGATCCCCATTTACAAAAGCGCTCTTTGTTGAAGGTGCCGCCTCGCCCTGAAGTCTTACTCTTTGGCCGTTATTTAGATGCTTTTAAATTGCGCTCCTAGAAATGCCCTTCGCAGAGTGAAACAAACAAACTTGATGTAACAGACTGTTTTCGTCGAGCAAGCAAACTAGACAGCGGAGTGCGATAGAGATATGGATCAAATTACCAGGCACGAGAATGCAAGTCATCTACTATTGGACGAAATTTGCTCTTCCCATTGAATTTGATCTGCCAAAATATGCGGTATTTGCTAGCGGTCGAAGATGCAGTCGCTTGTGAATTTTGGAATTTCTTAAAAGCTAAAGATGCAAGTCACTGCTTCATCAGAAGCTTTTAAATACACATGATGTTGTATATGGTGCGGACGCGTGTGTAAATGAGGAGATATGGTAGCAGTGATGACATGTCTATATCGCAAGACAAGTTATTACCGTGATCAGGATGTTATGTTGAACAATTCTCTCAGCTACTTTAAATTGAAATAATTCACAATTTTCGCTATACTTTCAGAGGCACGTATGTATATAAATACGGGTTATTGCTGCCGAAGCCGTATATTCTGAAGAGAACAAGTTTTATTTTTTAGGATAATTTTACGATACGGACGTTGATAAATCCTTAATATGGGCCCATAAACGGGTAACGTCGAGGTGTGGGTATTCTTTAGACTGACACAGAAGCAATCCGCGTCAGTCGGAGTACTTCCGTGTCGAATACGGAAGCATCCGTACTGCTGTGCCACGCCTGTACTTTTTGACGGAAAAATCGCTGCAATGGGATGCACGTCCTTTGGTTCTGCCTAATTGATATACAGCTCTGTTATCTACACTATCGCTGCCCACCAGCCCTATTCACCAGTACCCAGCAATTCAACAGTTTACGTGCCATTACTGAAAGTTGAGCAGCGTGCGTTTATCGATGTTTGCTCATACATATCATCAATTAGCTGCGGACGAACGTTTATCGACGGACTTCGACGTGACCTACTTCCTTTTAACAGTAGCAGTTATAAACCACTTTGCTCAACTGTCCAAGCGACCGGCTCCTTCACAGAGGCGTCAACGAATGTGTAATAACAAATTTATGACATTTATACTCCTATAGACGGATGTCGGGAGATTCGTATCCAGCAGTAGTCTCCGCTATAAGATAGCAAACCATGCCTTTAAGGCCGGCAATCAAACATGGAGTCGACGAGGAGGAAAAGTGCACGCACTGTCATAGTCGCTGTCCCTAACCGTCGAAAAGTGCAACACTCGGGAGACTTACCGCATGGCAAAGATATTCTAGTTAGTGCAGTAACATTAGAGTGAGACAAACAAGCGTTTGTGTTATTTTAAGGTTTAAAATAAGCTCGTGTAGAACCGTTTACCGAAATGCCTCTCCGAAATATTCAGTAAAATATAAATAGCGTGTATTGAAAGTATTCGGTAGTGTACAAGCACGTTCATACCTGTGTGGGTTAGATAAAAGCATGGTGGAAGTTTAAAAGACGTTTTCGACATCCTTAATATGAAGCAAGGCACCGACAACAGACATCGACTAGACATCTATTAAATATAGTTAATCAAAAAACTTCTAACAAAAAGCGCTACAATGTTGAATATGTGCTATCATTAATTCTGACTTTTACGATGATGAGCGTGGCACTTACTTTCGGAAAGAGATCGAGTTCCAAATCTATAATTTCGGTTGTCTAAACTTTGGTAATATATGGTAGGCTGGCTATGCGTGGTAAGAAGTTGCACGGACACGAACCTTATCTATTTAAGGAAGAGAAAATTTGTCGACATCTCTTTGAAAACATCAGCCTAAATAACGCCACCCTCTGTGTGAGTTTTTGCATGACTGCAGAATTATGGCAGAAGGCTTTAACGCCCATTGGTGCGTCAAGTGTTACAGTCTGGACAACGGTTTAAACAATCAAATACGTAAGATCTCACTGGATGATGCTGGTGAATGATGAAATCACCATAGATAGCATCACCTGGGGCAGTTTCAACCATTTTACGAGTTTCCGTTGCCCTGCCATGACAGCGAACCGGTTGGATGCAGACAGACACGCCACGTGGAGGTATTTGTATAACTGTTATGGCGTGCTCAGCATTTACAGATCAATATTAATAAGCTGTACTTAAAGCACAATGCATATGCATATGCCGTTTAGGGTGGGTGCTAATGTGGGAGCAGACTTAGCTAGACAATAGGCCATAGAGCTAAACAGGTTACTAAAGGTTTCGGTTGTAAACGTTAAATATAAATCCTACATATGCAATCATAGGTCTACGTTAGCTAGAGAATACCATCGTGTTTTCTATGCAGCTAGAGAGGTTAAAGTAAAATAGCCTGACAGTGTGAAAAATGGCTGTCTGCCCACAGTGCCTAAAGCACCCTTTGCGGATTCTCTCCAATTGAAATTTAGGGTCACTGCCATGCTGCTTCTGTGTCACTATCATGAGATCACCTTGGAGCTCGTATTGGAGGAACGTGAATATTACTTGTACTCCCTACTTTTAGTACAGCTTATTCAACTTTATTCTCACCGTGTGACGAACAATAAACCTGTTGCGAATCTGTTAACCCTTGAGCTTTTAACACGTCGAAAGCAATGTAAATCTTGGTAGAAAGCTTGGTAGATTAACCGGCATCTGTGCTATAGAGGAACGAAGTGAAGTAAGAGGGTTTGCATTGTTGCTTTAGTAGAAAGGGTATACATACTTGTTTGTGACAATGGGGATACGTGGCTGTCCGCCCCGTGGATATATCAAGTGGGAGAATTCGTAAATTTAGCTGTTATCTGTTTTGTATATTTTCGCGTAGGATTTCGCGATAGCCCACGAATTAATGAAGTATCAGAAGCAAAAATTGACAAGTTCTACACACAATATGGAAAATGATATCGCGTTCATTATTTCTTTTGTACATGGATCTGTCGTGACAAGCAGTAACTCGTGTTTCGTGCTTACAGTGCGAGAGAATGCAAGAATGGTACAAATCGTTCCTTTAACAGTTTGGTTTATTTGACAGAGCATTGTAGGTAGACTCTATGCCTATACCTAGGTACCTAGCCCAATTTGACCTTGCTGGTGTTTACTTCGTTTCACATGCCCATCCACGTTTTCTATCTGGGCACCACACATACATATGTGGGGGCAGGCTTATTAGAAAAGGCTAGGGAGCGTAGCTTGTGATGAAATCCATCCACAGCGAACCCTACCACAACGCGTCGGTTCAATAGATAGATCTTTCATACGTGTCATCGTTCGTTGCACCGGTGTTTAAAAAACCCAGACCGATTTATGCGAAGTTTCTTTCCCAGGACAAGAGCACTTCGTCGTAAGCGGAGGTCGTAGGGAAAGCAAAGCGCGTTTACAAGATACACGTTTCTTACCTTTAAACTTCATCGCCAATGTTTTTGCCTAATTGACAGTGTGTTCAAGTGCAAGAGACGCTACATGCAGCTTGACCAGGGACTGCTGAATTTAAAACCGGCTATAGCCATAGATGACCAGGTCGTCTGCAATATAAAATAACGATGACCAGATCACTTTTGCCTCGAATCAGGGCTGGCAGGTCCTTACGCAGAGCCGAGAACATTAGCGGGCCGAGGTTGTCTCCCTGTGTCATTCCAGTTGTTCTAGAGAAGGGGGGCTTCACGACTCCATCATTGATTCTGATTTTATTTTCCTGTAGGATGGCTGCCAGCAGGTTTACTATGTTGGGGGAGAACCACCCGCGCAAAATCTCCAACAAGATGATTCGCGGGGCAGAGTCAAAGGCCGCGTCACATCCACAAGCACTGTGAACAGTAGTTGCGATGGCTTAGCCCAAGCTTTCAAGCTGTTTTCACGTAGTTCAGCTTTTTTTATGGAGAGTAGGTCTAAGATGCCCGTAGAGCGAAAGTTTTATGGCGTAAAGCAAAAAATGTTGTCCTACGTTGTTCGTAAAAACCTTACTGTCTTTAGGATATTTCAACTTACCTATCATTTTACTTAATTGTTACTTTCATTCTTCCTTTGTTAACACTTAAAGCTCACTACGCTACTTTTGCACTGCTTTATAAGTCAAACCCCGAAAATAAAAATGTGCAACGGTTTGATTCCGTCTTACATTTTTATTTCGTCGCACGTATGTGTCTGCGTGTAACGTGCGCAGATACATAAGGTCACCGGGCTATACCTTTATGATTTCACCTAGTCCCTATGAGACTTCAAGCCGTATAGACTTATATCCTTAGTCATTATGCCACGTATGACACCAGTAACTTTGTATCCGTAATAAAATTATGATATCAATGTTAATTTCATTAAACACTAGTTTTCCATATATCTGGTGTGTTGCCACCAAATAACATTCGTTTTCAACAAGAAGCTAATGCTTTCTCGTTCATTCCAAGAACGGGGTGTCTAAATAGACCTTTTTGCGAGCTAGGAGTTCAAGGGCGTTCTTTTGTTGCAGTCTGACTTTACAATCTCAGAATGCTTGTTTTTAACTAACTGTGCAAAATTGTTCAAACACATTGCTAATATAATTTACATTAATATTTAAAATAGTTTAAAATTTGACATTTTTAATTCCAGTAACGTTAAACAAGTATTTAAAATAAACGTAGTGGAGTTATTTAAACACACTTGCTTTTCATTATATTAATTTCATAAAAATATTAAAAAACACTTATTAGACAAAAGTATATATATAAATTAATTAAATAAGTTGAATATGACCTTTAAGAAAGGGATTTTAAGAGAGGATCTTTTTACCAGGCGCGGTGTTCACGATGTCCCGAATAACACTGCAGTGGTTACTCAGCTTCTGCACCTCATTCTCGATTGTTTTATTTATTGTAGGGTCGCACATGACATTTGGGTAACCAAGCTCATTCATAAACGAGACGACATTACCGAGTTGTGACAGCTATAGATTGTTATTCAGACTGCTCCTTCACACGCTTATATAAGATGTATTATGATGCGTAATAATAAGGGCAGGTATGCTCCAAGGCCAAGCATAACGCCACTCATATACTTCATATTTGCATTCACCATTACGAACTATAATCAATTAGGGTGAATTATCCCGGATAAGCGGTCATTCCGTTATTGAATAACAAGGTCATTTGCAAACGGAGAGAAAGTATTTCTAAAGGTGAAGGTTCGCACAAAACGTATAAATGGCTCACTTATGTATATTATCGATCTGTGAAAAATGATTGCATGTTATATTCAATCTGGAACGACTGGAAATGTCATCTACTCATTTAATTCTACCACTTAATTCTGACTCATTTTTTCGCTCATAATCACAATACTCTTATTATTATAGTAATAATAATAATAATCATCATGTTCATTATTGTTATAGTTATTATCATTACCAATAGATAAATAGAGTTAGTGAAATCACCGGCATTTATCACAACAAGGCTCATAGTAATAGATGAACACATACTGCATGCCTTCTGAAGAAATAAGGGTCCTAATGGAACGACATGCATCATAGTGGCAAACGTATGCAACGTTACAATGACTCAAGAAAGTATTTCTGTAAAAATGTTTCTTATTATAGTACTCTCGTAGCTCATGATCTCTAGGGACTTTGGTTTCTGGTTTCGCTCCAGCAAGTTGAGCAGAGCTGAACTCATCACCGGACCTCTCGGGGCCACTGATATTTTTCGCGTTCGGAGGAGTCTTTAAGCGGCATTAGTACACAGAGGAAATAGCAGAAAAAACGGCGCAAGATAACATCTGCTGTCTTTTCGTGTAAAGGTCAGCTTGCCAACAGTTTGAAGTGCTTTTTTCTGGCTTATTCAGACATCCCCTTTTACTTACGAAGTCCATGAGCGTGACTCCAAGCAATCTATTTTGGTCCACCAGCTGGTACGTCTCACGACAATAATAATAAAGCAGATAGTCGTAGAAGTAGTAGTAGCAGTAGTAGTACTAAAAATAATTATATTGCTAACTTCGTGCTTATCAGTAACAACTGTCGATAGAGACACTTGCCCCTAATGGCATATCTGACTATGTGTACGACTTCCAACAGGCTAAACTATTTTATCAACTCTAAACTAGTTTCCCAAAAAGGATTTAATGAAAACACTTATCTGTGTACCTCTAACTTAGATTTGTCGGGACCAGAACTATTTGCCAGAAACTAGTACCTTGTGAAAAACGGCCTTAAGCAATCATGTTATGTCAGATTCCACGTCATTGCCAGATGCGTGACCATCATTAGTGGGCTTTGGAATATTAACGAGTTTGGCATACTTGGGTTACATGTCGCTTGTGCAAAAGTTCTTATTCGCTGCTCACGATGCTGACAATAAATGACCTTCTCCGCCGGAAAATTGAAACTGTACAGGGATGGCCCTGTATCAACAGGAAAGACGCTTAGTAAAATTCCGGCCAGTACAACCTGCCTGTGTGCGACACTGTTAGGGAAGCTATTGATTCTAACCCAAAGGAGCGGATAATATTGTGGGAGTGGTGAATCATAATCTGTGCCGGAGTGTGTATATATATCAGTGCTCGTTTTAAAGCATTCTATCGAGTTTACCACGTCTGAAAAAATCCGTGAACAACATCCAAGTAGTGGTCATGATACTAGCTGGAATCCGATTTTTTCGATTAAAACAAAAGATGCTGGGCTGAAATTTTCGGAAACTTTAAGGGCGGCTCTGATAAAGATTGGCGCAAAACATGAAAATTGTATGTGCCAAATGCTTGTTAAATGGGAGCGTGATACGTAGACAATAATGAAGGAATACAGCAGCCTATTTAAGCTGTTCTAAAATGAATGTGTAGATTTCGACAAATTTCTTATAAAAGACATTACTTAACAATATGTCGCTCATTTTATGGTCATGCCTATGAAAGTGGCTGCTTTTTTGCTTGATTTGCACAATCTTTAACCGGCCATGCAAAAAGGCAGCCGTTTACATGCTATTGTAGAGTATCCAAGCATCTAAGGATATTCGGAACCTTGTCAACGTGGTAACTAGCATGCCACTCATGACTAGACCGTTAATGCTTCACATTCTGGACAAATTAATTTTTTGATTGATGTTATTTCTCAGCAACAGGAATACTCGTAGATTTATCCCGTATCTCTTTGTGATCTACGTTTTATTGATAAAATAATTCCTGCGGAATCATTTATATTGACGTTTGTTGCCTCAATTCGCTGGAAGGTATCCAATATATAAATTGCTCTGTTTTACATTTAGTAATTCCAACTCAATTCGTCAGCAACAAGTTATCCTTTCGAGAATCTTCTGGATCTTGAATTTTAAGCTATTTATAGCGGATTTGGCTCACCTAATTTCAAAAAAAATTCGATTCGTTAGATTTGCAAGGCAGATTTGTTCAGACTCGCCAGACAAGCAGAAACTTACGATCTCATTAATTTTGAGCTAGTTCAATTACCAGGGCATTTTCGCGTTTAAATAATGAACAGTTTGTTATTTACAGAGCGATCCATGAGCTAAAAAACGTGTAAAGGGCAAGCGTCTTAAATGCGGAGCGACCAACGAAATTTGACGGTAGATGGAGGACAGACTTTGATGAGACAAAATGGGCAAAAACTATGATGTCAGTATGATAAAGCCGATGAAGCGTCGTATCAGCTCAATACAATCTAACATAATAACCATTGTGTAATGGGAGTGTGGTTGAAAAGGCAAACCACTAGAGCAGGCTAACATGCTCTAAAATGTTGATGTTGTAACGTACGACAGAGTTCACACGATTTCGCGCATCGCGAGAGCATATACTGACTAGTGAAAGAGCATCTGTGGCATACTTGAGATAAATACTACACTGTTGTACTAACACAAACACTGTAGTATTTATCTTATGACGGCTCTCCGCAATGGTAGGCGTCACTGGGTATTTCCCACTATAGATGGTCATACCGTAGTAGTGGATAGTCAGCGTGCCAGTGTACTGTACTTTGTTAAGTCTAATTTGACAATGAATGGCAATATACAGTCTGCTCTGGCCTTGTGGCACGCGTTATTCAATACAGTATTCGACACGCGGATGTGCGGCATTCGTATACGGTAGGCTAAATAGGCCAGTGCTAGTACGGCACGCATATGATAGACCGTGTATTATCTGTACTGTATAACAGTGCTTTCACCATATAAAGTATGTGTGCTGTGTGCAGTTGAATACTCTATAAACAGCAGTGCTCAGCTTACTACAATAGGTATTCTACGATTCAGCGTCCGTCAGCGCTTTGCCAGTATTTTACCTTTTACCAATTACGTTGGTAAATTTCCTGTGTACCTCTTTGTGTTTTACTTCTGTACTACGTTACGATAAAAGCGTGTACCTAACCGCCACAATTTTCTTTACGAATCCCTTCACAAATAATTAAATTGCAATTGATTTTCGGCGTCAGAAAGACGTGACTGTAAATATTACCGTATATGAGAAATACTACATTGCAAGCGCACGAATAGAAGGAGGATATCTGTTCTTAGCTAGAACGATCCGCCGTGGCTCCTGTTTTAATAAATGTCTAAGCGATTTCTTTCGTAGGGCGAGAGTGCAGCATACATAAACACATGCACATATCCGCGCAACAAAGTTTGCTATACGTTCGGTCGTTGGTCAACGTTAGAAACTGGAAAGGACGGTATACCTACGACAAGTGTACCGACTTGAACAGTTATTTTTCCTTACCTATTGTTTGCTCCATAACCCTCAATTCCTATCCTTCAATCGTTGAAGTGGGCTATTTATTTAATCTGAACATGGTGAGTCGCCAGGGAACAAAAAGCTACGGTGACTTTCGACTCTCCTCTGCGCTTTCGCTGTAAGTTATTCATGGGTAACGACAACGAACGAGCAGAAGTTGGATCGTTGTGGCCGACTTTTCTCCTTGAAGACAGTATCAAGTTTAAACGCCGTCGTGGAATACCACGCATTGAGTATTACGACCGACTGGTAACACCTCTGCAGTCGCTTCCAGGTTGATGAAAGGTTATTGGTATGAATCCACGGAGGGTTAGAGTGAAACACTGACCAGCGTGGTTTGATGGCTTCTGTTAGCTCTAATGTGGACCCTCGTCTGTCCCCAAAAGCAAGTTGACAATGAAGATGAAGGTAAGTGTTTCTCAAGACATATAGCGGCTCCGAGGCTCAGTTATTAACGAATACGTACATTATATCAATTTCAGTAATGTGTAGTCTAAGTTTGTTCAATACCTAGAGTTAAAAATACAGACCTTGCCTTATCAGAATTAATCTAGCATTTTGTTTAAACTGTCATAACTTGGTCAGCGCCAAAATGTTACGACTCTAATCTACCATTCCGTCTATAGATGCAAATAGTAATGCTCATATAGATAGTCTCCAGCAGTATCAATGTAATCAAACGGCTTCAATAGTACTTTTGACGTTACCTATGTGGCATCCTACATACCCACAAAGGTTATGTAGAATCTTACATATATCCCGTAGGTATATAGTTAAGCATCATAATGAAGCAAGCGGTTGCAAATCAGTACTGGGTGAGATTCAGTCACCTGGATTACGTCGTCTAAACACGCGTAAAAATTTAATCGATTTTATGAAAAATAACTTCGTTAGAAAGGTCTCAGCTGTAAGTGCCTATGTGAAGAAATTTAGCTCTTTATGTTTCCGAAGAAGATTGCGAAATTGCGCCCGAATTTATTATACATGTAAATGTGAATATGATATGTCCTGCCATTTAATCAAATAAGAGGTCAACAAAAGTGATTGTTTTAGTGTTACCACAAGAGCGCGCTTCGGATATCACTAAATTAGAAGCGCTAACGGTACGCTCGTTGAAGTGTACTTTAAGTCACTTATTAACTAAGAAATGTACGCGGAGTTTGGTTGAAAAAACGTCAACTGGCTGTATTAGTCCAGTATGAGGGTTATCAAGTAGAAATCGCCAATTGATGTTGCTTTGCCCTGTACTTTGGTTGCATTTCCTAATTGACAATAAAATTGAAGTGCATTTATTAGCCCTCGATATGCTTAATCAACCCCCTGGTATGTGCGCGTAATAGGGCTACTACGTTCCGCCCGTCGAAATAGTGAGAGGAGCACTTTATGGTACTTAAGCATATTGCGGGAATAATATTTCCAAGACAACTTGACTTTTTTTTTAAGCCCAGATATCTGAGGTATGCTCAAGGTTACCACTTGCGCCGTACAGCTACTAATCTATCTCAATGCAAGTCGTTAAATAATCACTCCTTTCTTTTAAACGTTGTTTTGAGGGATCCTTTGCACCTGTTAACGAATCATGCAGATTATTAGAACAAGCATCGAGTTTGGACTAATACTAAATCAAGAACAAGAATCCTCAGCAAGCAGTAAATGATGCCTTTATGAAAAGAGAAAGTGAAATCTTTTGCTCTACGTTGTTGTCGTCAGTAGTGCGCCTTTGGACGTCTTGATGAAGCGATGATTTACTTGTATCTAGTACACTATACTACTTACACTATTACTCTATATTAAGACAACTTGGCTGTGTCTGATATGTGTGATACTACAAAGAAATTTTCCTAAACGTGCACAGGAACTGGAGTCAGACTATATCTTTTAGCATAGTTGACGAGCCCCCATGACAAGTCACCCATTTTTTTCGCTGACGAGGAGCAGCCGATGATGTTTATATTTGATTGACCTTATATTTGATTAGAGGCCTCAGTCGTTTTTATTGTACCTTGCTCCTGTTAACACTGAGCTCTCGCAGAGATAACGACGGTAGACAGCAGTGAACAAGGGTATGTTTGTTTCACTTCTATGTAAGCCTTTATGACAAATACCTAAGAATATGCCGATCACCGCTAACTTTAGAGCTCACTAATAGCAGAAAATATTTGTAGAATTACGTTACTATTTTGAGTAAGAACGAGCGATGCATCCACTTATGAATAGTTTTCCTCTCATCCTAGTCGCTAGGTTGCCTCAGAGATCAGGTTGACAACAATGTTTCATCGGTTTGGGTACTTGAAATTTTACGTACACTCTATTCATGAGTTACAGACAGTAGTTTTTCTGTCTCAGATGGATTGCCCAGCCGGCCGTGTACTACTAGCATAATATGTATCGGTCCAAAGTCTCATAGGCCAGTTCCTGGAGTGTTTTCCGAAAGTTTTCCAACACGATCATCCTGATTGAGCTGTGTGTATCCACCGTCATTACCTCTGTCAGTTGAACTGCTACATAATATACCACGCTCTGAAAGTAAGGTTTTGGATTTTATAAAAGTCCACCTAGGAGGCAACAACGTACTTTGTGTGTCGGCTTTCAAGACTTTTAAAGATAACAACAGGGAGTTACGTACGTAAAACCTCGTAGTAAACTTCAAATTAAACTACATTAGTTTACCACAGTTTAATTGTAGTAACCACCAAACGGTTTGTCTAATTATATGTCATTTACAGAGCCGATGTAGGTAATGATCACCTGGCCTAACCTCCTCTGAACGTACTCGATTTCGGTGGCTCACGCAAAAATACACTAATGAAATCAACATTTTCATTGAGTTCAAACATTATGTTTAGTATAATTAACTATAATCCTTGGATTACACCCGTGCGGTGTTCCGAAAGTTATACGATCATTCTTGAGTTACGAGTGACCAGCTACAATAACTGGGCTATTCCTAACGACAGATCATTTACTCTTGCAGCCTCACTAGTCCTTAACCTGCAAGGTAAACACTGTAAAGATTTCATCTCACCAGCAGTAACGGCTCTTCATCAGCTGTCTTTAGGCAGCTATCGTTGATCGAATTAACGAATGGACCATTGCAGGGAGATGGAATGGAGGCAAAGTTCCTCGCCCCTAGACGCATCGTCGCCACGACAGAAACCTCTACGGGATTCATGCAATCGCCCACTATGGAGACTATCAAGTACGGTCTAAATAGGGTTCCGCTTACTGCGTCTCTCGACAAAGTCAAAGCCATCACCGACGTGTGCATGCAGCGTGTAAGTGCCAAGCCTATACCATTATGCATTGTTGATGACATCAACATTGCACAATTGCGAAATATATATATTCATGATTTATTCTCGAGGAGGTTTGCCGTGAGGAATCCGTGCGCTGGTGAAGACTCCGAAAACATGTCGGCTGAGAGGCAGTGGAAACCTTCCTTGGGCTCAAGGGCAATGACGATGTAAGTTTACAAAACGCAGTGAATGGTAACGTTGGTTTTTAGTAATACGTTTGCATACATGTTCATACACCCGGGGAGCTTAGCTACGTGAAACTGAAAAATGATCAAATGAAGAATTCTTCTCGATTCTGACTTCAACCACAAAAACCCTTGAATTTGATCTCAGTTGCTTATTTCTGGAAGTAGGATCTCCTAAAGTTCAATGGACCTATACAGATCCTAATAGTAACTGATTAAAACAAGATTTCCAATTATTTTATTTAATGTGATACTTTTATGTAAAAAAGGGCATACTTTGAAAGCGTTCGGTGTTTGTTCAAATTGAAGACTCTGACTTCAGTAACAAAGTGCTGGGCACCATAATTTAGCCATACTGCAATTGGCTACAAATTATATTGCGCTCAAGGTTTCATAAATGACATGGCAGTGGTCATTATATATATGGTACCAGCGAACTGTGCTGGAGTGACGTTAATCTGCGATTCTTTGGCAGGTGACCCATCCGCCCTTTATACTACATCAAACCTCGGACTGGGAGAGGTGCGTTTTCTGCAGAGTGTCGCGTCGGTCTCACCAGATTTTGACAATATTCGTGTTTCTCGAGATAGCCGTGGCCCCTTGGAGGTCATACGACCACCAATGGAAAAAACATGTCAAAATAGTCATGGGTCTTCGTAGTTATCATAGTATTAGTCAGCGGTGCAAGACACCTTGTTGAATCGTGCCGAGCTTCTTACCGAGATTTGTCATCTTAACCAAGTTCTTTCTCGTCAAGGACAGGAAATGCTTAAAGCCAATATACTCTAAATAGGCTCATCGTCACCTTATGATATGAACCAGGTCAACACGCGAGCAACGGTGAAAACATCTGTTACTGGGAGACACTAGATGGATATATAAGAATTTAGTTTAGTATTAAAGATGGTATGACTTCGTTTAAACTTTATCGTGCTGGACCTTTGCGGTAGTAATGCAGAAAGAGGGTAGACAGGCAAAAATGCAGCTTATCCTTTTTCTTTTCCCTTCTTTGCTCTCTTCGCTAATTGTTTCCTCGCACTACCTTTGTGACACTTAGTATTATTGTGATTTTTGTATTTCAATGTGGTGAGATACTGCTTACATACGCAACGGACACTAAGTGGTCACCATACGTCCCGTTACCCCCGGGCATTGCCGCGGACCTAGGAAGACTCATGTCGCACGGAGCCGTTTTACTTCGCGAGTACGGTCTGCCTTGCATCATCGGAGCATTTAGTGTATGAAAGGCCTTCTGTGCGGGAAACATTTTCCTCTTCGATGGAAGCACCGGACTCCTATTTTGTATCAAAATCTGTTCTGTGCAGCAATTAAATCCAGGTACTTACCTTATAATACGAAAGATTTTTAAGGATTTTTGCATGCAACAATCATTATTTCTTCTGCAACGAACGGCTACGGGAATGGCGTGCTGTGCATAATATAGCATGCATTTATATGTTATATAAAATAATTACCACAGAGACTACTTAGAATAAATGCTTTCTACTTTATAGTCACGAAAACAGTAAATTTGTCAAGTACATTCTTGTCAATTTAGGAATAAATGGCGAAAATACCAGTAAAACGAGACTAGTAACAGTACTATCATAAAATCAGATTTCTTATGTAACAAATATAATATCGATAAATATTCAAATGTTGCTACACACGTTTGCGAAACCTAGCTATCGCGTTTGTAAACGCGCTAGTTAGTTGCAAGTTTACGGCTGCAACTCAACGCAAGGTTGTCGCTAGCGACGTCCGTCCCGCTGTTGACTTTTGCGGGTGTGCGCTTTAAGTAGTAAAGGGGCGCCGCCCACACGTTTGAGCTGCGTGCGCTCTACACTACGACTGGATTCTTTAAACAGGGAAGGTGGCAAAATACGTGTTGTAAAACGAGCTTACAACACTATTTTTATATACCTAACAAATTTCTTCCGATTTGTAGTTGAGGCTGATCGGCCAATCTGCAAAGTTCTGCATTCTGATCTATGGTCATATTCTGCCACCAAAATAGCTACAAGTAGAAAGGCTATAAATTACAAATCACTTATATCCTAGAGGTCTTTTAAGCCAAAGAAAATAAGAACTGTTATGAGCTGAATGAGATAACGAAGCGTGTGTCATCCTCTCGAAAAGTCCGATTACAACGTGCAAGTAAATATGCGATAGATATCTCAAACGTTTGGCCTTCGAAGCGGCATGGACATGTCCAGACTTTCTGTCTTATTCACTCTTCATACTGCGAGCATTCACCTGAATATACCCGCTCACTTGACGTTTAGCTTCCCCCGATAATATTCGATGGCACTCGAGAAAGGCAAGGGAAGCTTCGCCCCAATAAAGCCAGTTAAGGCCGCCTCGTGTGCGTACACCAGCTTGCTTGCATGGACCGTCCTTTTACCGCACAAACGGCCAAGAAATCTGTTGACGCTCCTGTCAAATCACCGATAACTGACCACCGAAAGCTGAGACAGTTTTATGCCGCGCTAGTATTTTTCTTACTATTTTCACCAATCTTACTGCTCGATCATTCATCAGCCAGTCAGCAATCGTTACCGATTGTTTCATTTCCCCCCAACTCAGCGACGACCAAAGCGTTATGTTTTTTTATTGCATCAGTTGTACTGTGTTAGTGTATAGTTTCTGCGTGGGAGGTGCCTTGTTCCTCTTTACATGGATGGCCAAAAATGGCAGAGGTGTCGAGCAGTCGACGACAGTAGCAAAAATGAAATCGTGCGGAAAAGGCACTAACCTGATTCGACAGATTCTGCTGGCAGCCCTCTGGGTGCTTGGGCATCATGGAAAAAATCAAATTCACAACAAGTGTGAGTAGTAGCAGTTGCAGCTATAGCATATCAAACAGGCTTCTTCGTACGATCTCGATATCGTGAAATACCAATAGAGTTGCGCAGCCAAGAGTACAATTCGTGTTTGGACTTATGGCGACGAACCCTATGATGCATCACTTGTTTCGCTTTCTGCCACCAATTGAACTGGAATAATAAATGATCGAATTACCAAAGTCAATTTACGAAATTTACGTTAGTAAGTTTAGCAAGCTCAACCCGAAAATGCAGCTAGTGTAGATCTAGCTAGGCCACTACGCGCAGTTACGTCTATGCGTAGTTGATTACCCAGTAACGTGGTGTAATTATTTATGGAGTTTTATTACGCCTGTTTCGACGACAAGGCAATGCGAATTCATAGCACAGTTTTTACCACCAACGCTGGAATAGAGCACGCGATTGTGAGTCGAAAAATGCTTGTTTTCGTATGCACTGTGAAAAATTTGGTCTTAGCACCACCGGCAGGTTAGATATATTAAGATCGACGTTTTCACTAAAAGTGCTACCCGTCATGATGGCATTCGTGACGAAGGTCGTTTCTCTTAACGACATTTGGTGGAATCAAGAAGCGACTGATAATGTGTTTCCCGTTTATTTTACAGCTATATTCTACCTTTCGCGTCTGCTGTATTGCCATGTGTATTTTCGTTTCTGCAGACAATCGATCTTCTCCAAATACACATTTGACTCTTGTGACTCGACCAAGCGAGCATTTATCGCTCTGGATAATGAGTACAGCATCGAATATCCCGTGTCTCAGAAGCAACTTGAGCATGAGGTAATTTTGTTATATTTGGGGATACCTAGTTTTACGTTTGGGTGCTGCTCAGCAGGTATATGCCAGCCGTTTCTCACTCAAGCCTCATGCTTTCTAAACCAGCTAAGGTAAACGTTCAATCAGCATGCAACCGACTTCGATTGGAAGTAAACATGTATCAGCTTGCATGAACTTGTTTGCGTATCAGTTGTAACTAGTTTTACTGAAAACCTTTTGTGTTTTTTTTAATCCGTATGGTCTTGTTCAAAATATTGCAACTTATATAAACCATATGCAAACGTTGTACCACCGACAAAAATGAGATAAACCAAAAACAGCAAAAGAGTATTCAAAGCTCTACAATTCTTCTACAAAAAATAAAAAATCGACATGGCTTGTATCAACGCCGCCAGGGCTTCGTGGTACAACAAGCTTATATATTTAACCTGTTTGTATGACGAGTTGTTCAGGGTGCGCAGGAAGTACTTTTGGCAGCCATGCGTTCATCCGGAGAGTTCCTGTTCGTTCGAATGGTTCGCGCAACGCAGAGACAAGCACAAGTATATCTCCTGTTAAAAGATCACAAGGGGAGACTGTTTGAAAATGTGCAAAACACCACTGGACATCTTCCGCTTGACATCAGCCAGAATAACATGTTCCACGTACAGTACATTGTTTAAATTTTGTTTAAATCAATTTGGTCTCTCAGCAGCATTATCGCGCTTTATAACAATAATGTTTTTGTTTCAAGTGTGCTACCTTTAGACTTTTTTTAGAAATTTGACGGTTTGTATCAGAATGCTCTTCGAGACGGTCATTCGCAATTAATCTCCTGCGTAGCGTAAAGGTTGCACGTTGTCATCATGGCGAAAAACTCACACGAAACTCTTTCTACTAATAAGTTCTATCACTTTTTCAATCAAACGAAATTAAAATACTTTAAATACACCTATTTGTATCTACCGAATATATAATTTCCATCGTTACGAGTATTCTCTTCTCAGCTCGATAAAAATTGTAGTGTGTCCGTTACATAAGCAGCATAAGCTCTAGACGTGTTACATAAAGTTGTACGACTACTTATGAAATGTGCGTTAATACGTAAAATGCACTGCATTTCTAAGTCATATGTAGAATGGTTTATCATTAATGGAAAAACAACTCGAACAGTGCTTGGTCGGTATCTGCTTCATTTTTAAGTGTTTTTCACTTCTAAAAAAATCGTTTGGTCGTCAACAAGTAATTTCGATCAATTTGTTCTGTCACTTATTATATAGAGTTATATACAGAGTTATATACAGACTAATTGAAATTCATAAATATATTATGGTATGTGGTATCATTATGGTTGAAATAGCCTGTTTCAAATTCATAAATCATCCTCTGTACGTTCTGGAACGTTCTGCACGGAACAGTATTTTCACCAAAATGTTCGATCAAAAACGTTATTGAAACCCCACACAGAGAAATGCATTAAGAGAACTTGATCAGTAGACACATTTACCCCATGAATTTCATTCAATTCTAAGGCGGTGCAACCGTCATTACCAGAAATTTCAAGTTCTTTAATGTAAGCTACGCTGCGGATAAATCACGTCTGAAATGAAGAAGACTGAGAAAAAGTGACAAAGCGGTTGCTAATAGGAAGCAAAGAATGCTCTACGTAATATTGTATAAATGTTATTAGTATCACTTAATGTCAGTTTCGTTTAACTCAACAAATATAAAACGATGACTTTTGAAAATAGTTACAGGACCTATTTTTAAACGTTTCTCATGTTTATTCTTTTTTCCAAGGAAACCGTGCGTCTATAGCGCTTTGTTAAGAAGATCCCATCATAAACTTTAGTGTTACGTAGAAAATTTGTAATGGAAATTTAAACTTATTCTAACACTGACGTTTCCAGGCTGGAGGGCTACGAATGACTTGCATTGAGCCAATGCGAAAGTGGAGAATTTCCTTCAATGGTATGATGCTGTAAGTGCAGCTCGTTTGGACTCTACTCAAAGATGACTGGTATTATTTATCCAACATTTAGACAGGTCTCGACGATGTTTCGGACAACTTTAAAACACTAGCCATTAGCAAACGCCGCAGCAATGTTACATGAATGAGCTATCACACTTGCTTGATTAAAACAGATCTTTATAAAACCAATATGCTCCGTTAATATATTAAGTGCCATGTGGCGCCCAGCTGGCTTGACTATCGCGTGGCGGGGTCTTGAGAAGATCGCGATTGAAATCAGCGACGCTTTACCCTAAACTTAACAACTACCGCTAAGGTGATCCGTGCAAAACTAAACGGTGTCTATTTTCAGAAACAAGGAAACAGGCGAAGCGATGTACATCCGCTTTGTTTTCATGTAAGTCCTATCGATTGACTAAAGTAAAGCATGGGGGCGTTGGCAAAATGTCTACAAAACAGCTTCTTCGGCCATTCGAGTAAACAACTTATGATTATCCGTGCGTTACATTCGACGCATCCCGCTTGCTATAAATTCTCGCTTCCTTGACAAAAACCAGTTGAATAAATTCTGAGCACACAGAATTAATCCATCTGTTCTCCACATTACTTAGATGGAGTGCTCACACCGATGTCTTCGATTGGCACAATATGGTCCCTACTCATCGGCTAATCGACTACTGTTTGGACCCTGAGCAAAAACTTTATCAAACCATCAGCGCAATAGAATTGTAAGTGCTGTCCATCTGGGTAAAGGTTTATATTGTAACGTTCACACGATAGGCACATCCAGTTACATGAGCTTTCCTAAAGAACTTGCACTAAATGAATATGCTCAATTGCCAATTTAAACTTCGTATAACTAAATCCACAGCACGAATGCTCCAAGTAAGATGAATTACCTCAATGAAATACTTGTTTTTATTGCTGAGGATTTTTAATTTGCCCCAAGGTGTCAGGACTACCTACGTGGGTTCGAGCAAACTGGCTATCTCGTTGGGATGCTTCAAGTTGGCAACACATCGGCACCATCTAACGAGAAACTCAACTCAACTTCGAGCGAATCACAAATGGATGAGGAACCCGAACAGGAGCTTCATTTACGAGGCAATTTCGTAAGAATGCGCCACCCCCGTGATGACTATGGAGTCATCTTAGGAGAGGGACCCCACCTCATTGGTTTCGCGCATTCGTTTGTGTACAGCGTTAAGGGCCAAATGCTCCAGTTAAGCTGTCTGAAGTTTGCTAACAATGAACGTGCGTTGCTGTTTGGCAGTTTCGTTGGTACTTCAGGCTTTAAGGATCCTATTGAGAGCATAATCGACGACAAAGGCAACGAAGTCGATAGCAATGGGGCGTTCACGTCGCCTGTGCTCAACATAAAAACTTGTAAGTAAAAGTATAAATGATAGTCTATATGCAGACATCTGAGATTTCTTTTCACATAACGTTAATACATTCGCTGAAGAAACAAAGTATGCATATAGGGCGCATGATTTTCAGGTAAAGCAAAGGAGGTAGTACGTAAAAGGGCTCCTCCCGAAATCAAAGCTTTTTGATGCAAGCCAGAAGAACCACAATTGAATGTGCATTAAGATACGTAGTTGGAATTTTACTATAAGTGAGCAGAGATTCATTACAAACAGCGGGTTTTTATCATGCTCTTATACATCACGTAAAGACGTGTCATGAATTATATAACACTGTATATTCTAATAATATAAACTACATATGCAAACTTACAAACTGTGTGTTTGAGGTATTACGTAGATAACGTTAAATATTTTTTTCGTGTTAGCTAATGTTTTTGACTGCAGTTTTGCATTCAGAAACGTTGACTTTTCACGGTGCTTCTTAAATAAAGGCGCTACCGTATTTATAATATGCTTTTGAAATGGCAAACAATTTCTGTAAGTGACATACAGCAGGTTTGTAACATCTAATTTAAGCGCATCGAGTGCTTACCTATGGAGCCTAGATGAAATGGTTGTTTCTTTTCAGAAATAGTGAATCGTGCTGGTCCCTAAGTGCGTTGTGTAAAGAAGCTGTTTCTGATATAACTACGAATATTGTGGCAATTTGGAAATTAGACTTTAGAAATCAAGCAGACTTTCAACATTGCTAAACGTCCACTGGTTTAACTGTTTTTATTATATTAAGTACCTTGATTTCGCTCTTATCTCGTTGCAGTTGAGTTATCACACGACCTCCTGCGATCCGAAGGTGAAATTTTAAGCTCTTCAAAGTCGTTCCTTGGCTGGAATACCGATCTAAGAATTTCTACATTTGACGCCATGATTGATGGCAATAAAGCTTTTGGAATTTTCGTTCAGGGCGTCCTGTAAGTGTGCCCGACAATTTCGTACCTCGAATAATCGCGAAGTGCCGTTATGACAATTGCTGTTTCAGTACGCAGGGTCGAAAAAAATTAAAGGTTGATATGTTGTACTTTCGAAATACAGATGTGAGCTGCGATGGGCGTAATAGATCTAATAGGATGGAACTTAATCGTATCAATTCACTCGGTTTCACACTTAGTTGCAAATTTTGTAACGTGAATTTTTGATAAGATAGCGTTACCTATAGCTGAAAATGTTTAAATTTAAGTTGCGCACTTTGACATCGTGAGAGTCAAAAACCTATAGTGTATACGTTTAAATAGAAACACTAAAAACTATATCTGACATACTGATGACCTACGAACAACTGCCACACATAAAAACCAAATTCAAGGGTAAACGTGTTTTTTCGGATAATATTGTTATTTTTCACAGACTGGGACTTCCTAAATAAAGGGCAAGATTCCCAATTGAGCTACCCGCTCAACCAGATCAGCGTCAGCTAATGCTTTTAAATGCTAAAGCTGAGAATACCACAATACCAGACTATTCGCAGTGATTGTATTTTCAATCTGATGCTCACTCTATAAAAGGATTACACATGCGTACAAAGCGAACCATGACATTAACTTAATGCGGAAAGACAGTTGAATAAATTTAGTTTAAGCAATTCAGTTTTTCTACCGTTACAGCGTTGGAGTCCGTAATAATGAGCTAATCAAGCCTCCGCTAAATATAATCGATCATGGTAAGTAACTACATAACTTGAGATTGTAAACTCGAAGCAGTTTCTGTCGGTCGCTGGCTTGACAATGACTGATATTAATTCATTTGGAATACAAGGCACTCATCGTATTCGTGGAAGCATTAGGACCATAACAACCCAACCTGTATGACATGTCTCAGACGAACATGAGGTAATTCTGAAATTTATCCGTCTATCGAGTTGTTATTCGAGTGGAGTTATTTACCTTTATGCGACAGATTATCTACCATCGCCCGCGCCGTACGTGGTTAACCTGAAAGATCCGCATTGTAAGAATTGCAATCTCACAGGCGGAAAGGGATCCTCTTTAGCAATCCTTATGGAGCTGTCCTCCATTGATTTATGTACCAGTCTGCGAACTAAAGATGATATGAAGGTCAAGTTCGCTATTCCCAGCGGCATTGTCGTTACAACGGCAGCGTTTAAAAGATTCATGCAATCACCCGCAATGGCGATGGTTAAACGCGATTTGAATAATGTGCTGGCCACTACCTCGGTCGAGGAGATGAAGTCCACTACAACCGCTTGCGCGCAGCGTGTAGCAAGGGAGCCCATGCCATCCTGCATCGCGGATGATATCGTGGCACAGCTGCAGAATTTATTCCCCGACCTCCCCTCAAAGAGGTTTGCCGTTCGAAGTTCATGCGCCGGTGAAGATTCCGAAGATATGTCGGCCGCGGGACAAATGGAGACCTTCCTTGGAGTCAAAGGAGAAAAGGAGGTTAGTGAGCAATTTTAGAATTGATTCCTTAGCAAAATCGAAATTCTTCACAGCTATATGGCAGTAGTGCAACGACGATCCCCAGATGTTACGACCTAGTCCATATTTATTCGAACTGATTTACATAAACATTATGTTAGCAATTCGCCGGCGTCTGCGTCGGCTTTGAATGATCTTGCTGTGAGCTATTGTTGTGAGTAACAGAAACACATGTCAAAGTTTTTGACTAGTCGTGCCGATTCAAAGTAGTGCTTTTTCGGATTACCTTTCAGATCATAACTGCTGTAGCGAAATGCTGGGCGTCACAATTTTACCATGTCGCTGTTGGCTACAAGCGACGCTACGGTCAAGAGTTGGTGAGTGAGATGGCTGTTGTAATTATGGAGATGGTACCAGCCGACTGCGCCGGAGTGATGTTCACCTGCGATCCCCTCACAGGCAACCCATCTACCATATATATCACATCAAACTTCGGTCTCGGGGAGGTACGGCATAAATGCATTCCATATATCATACTTTCAAAAGCCTAAAGCCAAAAGCCTGAGTAATTCCATGAATGGAGTTAGTCTGATGGGTACGTGCATTGTACAGCCTCAAATTACACAACTGAATCTTTGAAAATAACATTCTATTAATAACATTCAAAAATAATAATATTAACATTCTATAAATCAGCAAATTGTCTACTACTAAAAGCCACTAATATGCAATATGTGGCATGGTCTGTACTGGCATTTTTATTATAATTAAATTTTAAATTTTAGCTTATACATCTTTTTTAGACAAACATTATTTAGCACTTACTGCACCTGGATATGTAAGAAAAGTTTCTTTTTTTTTTCATTTATTTTTATTTTTTTATTTATTCATTTATTTTTATTTTTTTTATTTATCAATTTATAATAAGATTTTATAATCTGTAACGGAGCTTGTTCAAGGTGATTGTTGATGAAGTCTAACTTGTCATCGTATGTTCGCACTATTCTATATGCAGAGTGTCGTTTCCGCCATGGTAGATCTCGACACAGTTCGTATTTCTCGGGATATCAACGGCCATATGAAAGTCAATGACATTGCCATTGGCAAGAAGGACCTCAAGATTGTCATGGACCTTGGTTAGTATTTATTTATCCGTCTTCGTACTAAAAAATCGTGTGCTCCACGGATAGTTACCAGTATTGCAAGATAAGCGTTTAGTAGTTCCGAGAAAGACGGGTTATGTCCTTTCAATTTATTCATTGAATGCGTGAATTCTGTATATTTGTTCAAGAATAAACCTCAATGTTTGCTACTTAGCTGTTATGGTTTCGCAGTCGACAAAGGCCTCTACCGCTCCTGTACAATGCTTAGGATAGCATCAATTATGCACAAACGAGCTAAAATAACGGTTTTTTGAAGGAATTTAAACTTTTCTTAATTTCGGTAAGTCTCGTTCGAAAGTGGGACATTTTCGAATCGGCCAGCATTCACGTTTAGCACAAAAAAGAAGAATTTAAATACTTCTAAAACGCGTGCTTTCATCATTGTTAAAAATTGCATTGATGCATGCTTTTCCACTAAACATTTTGCACTGCATCTTGCTTTATCAGTGCTATTTTCAAATAAATCCGCACGAAGTGTATTCAACACACATTCTCACACGCCATTAAAACATATATATATATACACATATGTCCAACAAGACATGGTACATCACACACATCACGATCAAAATGGTCCAAATTCTATAGCTTAACTTTAGCTCCGTCCTTTGTCATGAACTGATTTAACTGCAGATGTAAAATATACGTATGTACATTGTATTCGTAGAAGCCGGAGGAACACGTGAGGAAAAAATTATTTCATCAATCGGCGAAACTGCAAGATCTTCACTCAGCTCCAAACAAGCTACTCTTCTCGCATATGTCGGAGCTGCTATTGAGCGATGTTATGGTGATTGGCGCGACATCGAATGGGCTTTTGCTGAAGAAACCTTGTTTGTTCTACAAGCACGTCCAGTCACGTTTATTGATCGACCTACAGATTTTGAGATTGCTACGGAGTTTGATTGCGCAGCACCGGCAGAAAACAGCTGTTACTCGAAGGCTAATGTCGGGTAGGTACACCAACCGACATCACACCGATTTAATGCAATCATTAGCGCTGTTATCTGAAACAGTGCCAACATTCGACTGGAAAAATAACTCTGCATTTTCTACCAAAGCGAAGCGTGGCGTAGCGGCATATCATCGCCTTCGTATCCATATGTTTAATTAATAACAATATTTCAAGCTGAAACCATGTCCAAATTATAGAGGCCTTTATCTTTAAAGCCGGCGGTTTTTGAACGTACGCGATAGCAAAGCGCGTTCTGTACAGTAGCGTCAGTGATAGTGTTGTCTTCACATCCGCAACGGTTATTGGTTTTATTTAACACCCAAAATTGATTCCATAGCTCTATTTATTCTATTGTAGTTCATCTTTCTTCTTGAGCTATCAATTGAGTTAATTCGATTACAGAGAAGTACTCCACGGGTCGCTTTCGCCACTAGGGATCGACGTTATATTAAAGGTCTGCCTGAACAGCATAATTGTAAGTACTGGTGATTAACATACTTCGTCTAAAACAACACAAATTTGTGCGTATAGGTTCAGAAGACTATACGACAGACATTAGACAATAACATAATCGCATCACTTTTTATACAAAATTTTTAGCTATTTATAAAAACTAATCATTCTCACAATGCTTACCAAGCACACATTGGATTACACCTTTGATATATATCGAAATATACGTATTCTAATAGCTGTTACACGTGCCTATAGCTACAGTGACACTGAAATTTGAGGTCCTTTTCACCAGTCTTAGACCCATAAGTGCAATTTTTAGGAACAGGCTCTTCCTCCGAATGCATATGACTTGCGTTTTCCTACTAGAGTGCATTTTTATTTTCATATATTGATGGCGGTCCTGCACCATTTTTCGTACCAACGCTCAATGGAATTTCTGAAAGTTCAAGAAGAGGAGCCACCTAAAACCGAATTGTTTTATGCAGGAATCGCGGTCTCAAAAATGGTGCTTTCGAACACGGTTCGCGCAACATGTATAATTTTTCCTGGACTGAATTGGTTTAGATCTATATGTCTCAAACAAAAAATGCGTTGCCTAAAATTTGCAAGTTTCTGAGATCTTGCGAATCTTCGGCATCGGAGCATCAAAGCCTCATAGCAAGCTATTAAGATGAACCACGCAAGATTAAACTAGTTTAACCACTTGAGATACACCTTTCTACCGCAGAACGGCAGGATCCAATCCGCTCGAGAAAGGCGTTACGCCCTTCATCCATACGGCAGTAAACTATTCCGTATCGCACGCCAGCATTTTTTCATGGATCTCTCAGAGGTAAGCCTAACAAGCAATAAATATACGTCCTTGCAGCGATATGGTGATAGTAAACTACGTATGAAAAGAACAATAAATTTTTTTTTTATTTTTTCCTTTCCTATGCAAGAATTCCTATTGCAATTTCCTATTGCTAGAATATCTAAATAATAGATGAATAATATTTGTCTCGTCCCAGATCGTTCAATTTATTCCGGATCTCTCTGACACTAGAGCCGTTGAATCACAAATGTTGAACCTTTGCGGTCGGATTATCGACGATCCTGACCTTTATATCGGGGATACATCCGACCTGCCGAGAAGCACGTCGTTCTTCGAAAGGCATAACGAGTCAATACAGGTACGTGTCTAGACGTTTAAACAATCATTCTCTGCCGTAGCATCAGACCTTCTTTACACTATTCACACACCTGCATTAGTTGCTCAGTGTAAAACTGGTATCTTTATGCGGATAGCTAATAGATCAACTTGAGACTTAAGTGTATCACAGCTTTGAACAAAGAGTAAACGGTGTTTTAAAGTATGAATTAATACTATGGCGGAGATTTAAACACGCTACACCGAGATCAATAGGCTTTGCTAAGTGACTTTACAATTTGCCGTAATCTATAATATATAAATCAATAAAAATCATATCATCCTGTTTTTTTACGAAACCTATTAAGAAACCTAATGAAAGTCAAGAAGTTAACGCAGTAGGAGATGTTGAACTTCATAGATCAGGCCAAGTTCGGCTTGGTGCATTCGCGTGCACCTGGCAACCGGAGGAAACACGTAGATGCACGAATTTGATCTCCGCCGTTGCACGTTTACATTTATGGGGTCCGTAAGACGGACCCCATAAATGTAACAGTAGCATGGACGTTAAGTGTTGGTTAATGGTCAGCTCTAAAAATAAAAAATATCAGGTTAAAGCGACTTCTTAGGAAGGTATGCGTTGACGCACTTCTACTATAAACGAGTTAGATTCTCGAGCCTTAAAATCATACTTCCACTTCTCATTTTATTTTCCTGCACTGCTTTTTCACTCAGATACAGTGGCAGACTTCTTTCTCTCTGAAATAATAAAACGTCTCCGGTTTTCCTCAGACTCTTTAAGAGAGGTAAAAAACATCGACGATAAGAGTAATGCGAACCTCATAAAGTTTCAGTCGAATAATCATCAATATATCAATCCAATACGCGATTCACAGTGTTGGCGAAAGAAACAATGCAGGTGCAGCGATGTATGAGTACTTGTTATCATCGACCTTGACTACAGGCAAAATGGCTGTCAAACATCAAAATACGCATATTCCGTTGGCTATCTCGGAGACTTGCTCGTTTTCCTGCTTCGACAATGACTATAAACGAGCTTTTCAAGGGTTTGTTAGACTCAATTACACGTGCTGCAGATTATGGTATGTCATCGCATCAGACAGCTTCTATTGGATCCTCACTTTGGAGCAACGATATCGTCAATTTCCTTAGCAGCCATACCGACGGTACGTACCAAATACACATTCGTACAATAGATATAGAAGCAACTCGCATTCCCCATGCAAAAAAACTCGGAATGCATTCGGAATGTGTGAAACTCGTGCAGAATTAGGGAGATTAGCCCTTCGAGCACGTGCCTATGTTTAAGTGGATGCAGTAAGAGGCGGCAGGTAAAAAGTGCGTGAAGCACAATCGACCGTGAAGGGCAATTGAAAACTTCTAGACGTTTCTCAGTGTGGGATTTGAGAATCGGTGCAAGCTCTAGTACGCGCGGGATTACTGGCCTTACTTGTATAAATCTCAAAAATATACCTAGATACCATGTTTATGGAATTAGTTATTGCAGCACAGTAGACTCGATTAGGGACCCAATTCTCTGTACGAGGCTAATTTTCTCCTCCAACTTTGGATTGGGAATTACTTGACTCATATTTGATACCATATGCCATGCCACGGGTCTCACGTATTTTGCAGAGTCGATGGAGACAATATACGGGGATTTGTCTAAACTTTTATCTTCGGCGAACAACGTGGTTAGCTGTGATGCTCCGAGGGATATCGAGGTATTATTTTTGCTTTATAACGTTTATTGTCTATCTTAGTTACAAATGTATCACAAGTAGAAATTGGTTAAGAAGTGTTCGCTTGATTTCCTGGGTAAGGACCTTGCCTATACACAGGATTTTTATCAAAAGAACCCTTCACGTCGATTTTCCGATAAAGAACCTGATGCTTTGAGTAGAACTCCTACTGGATCTTCAGTGCATGATTGAAGGCACCTTGGGTGGAACGGATAAGATGACGGGGGAAATATACAAAGTAAAAAGCTTAGTAAAAAATTATTTTGATCATGAACTCGGTTAAAGCGAGGTCTCAACTCACGGGTTTATCGCAGTACACTTAACCCACATAGGGGTAAAAAGATCCGCCCTTAGCAGGGTTCGCGTTGACAGAATCCGAACCATTGCCATTTCTGTTTTTATATTATAGCTGACAGTTTCATGTTTTCCATCCCTCAATGAAGGCTGCTCAAAAGCTTGAATTAGTTTCTCATTATAAGAATATCTCTCAGGCTCTCGCCGCGATTGTCTCCCGAGAAATTGGAAAGGATACCTTTGTGAACGCCTCAAGTGACGCAGCTTTCGCCATGCTTAAAGGTCAAGATACCTTCCCTCAATCGTGCGCTGCGTTCGCGAAATTCTTGAACGATCATGGCCATCGAGGGTACAACGAGTTTGACGTATACCAACAAGTTTGGAGCTCCAACCCCGAGCTCGTCATCGGCACCATTCAAACCATGATGCGGAACGACCTCCATGAAAACTCAAACGTGAAGACACACGAGAGCGTCTGGACAGCTGTAAATAGCATCCACTGCAAATTGACCTTCTGGCAAAAGTTCGTACGATATCCTTGCAACTACAAGTTACTTCGAATTTGTTAATTAGTTTGAATTTTTAGTACTTAATGATCGCGTCTGCGTGGCAAAGTCACCGTGTTTAAGGAACTCACTCCTCTATAATATGCAGCTTCCTGTAGTGATGAACAAATGTAGATTTGACCTAAGCCAATATACGTGAAGGTATATATGCATGACATATGAGAACCGTCCACTAGAGGATTTCATATTTTTATTTGTTCTTGTATATTCGTAGAATTCGCCTAAGCGTTATGGTACACCTCACAAGAAAAGCTGTGGGCAGTCGTGAGAACAGCAAATCTCTAATGATTTGGAACCAAGATGTATGTCGCCAGTGGTGTTGGGCTTTGGCAACGAAGATGCACAAAGAGGGCAGGCTTCCCGACAAGACGCTGCTGTTTTTCTGCACAATTAACGAAATCAACACACTGCTCAGGGTTCGAGACCCCGCTATTATTGCAAGGTACAGATCCACGCGATTGTTATCTTTCTAGTAGTAGTAGCTGTCAACCATTCGCTCCAATAAACAGTTAAGTTTTAATCCCTTCGTTGTAGAATAGATAACCAAATTTATATATTCAAGAATCATCGCAAAAGGTGTGTGGGTTCCCTTAGCCAATTATGCTGTTGTTCATTGGGTTTCGCGTTTGTTTCTGCACCTTCCAGGGCATATCACAGGCAAAGGCTCTATCCTGAGCTGGTCGCTCTTCAGTTTCCTGAGTATTCACGGGGAATCGTCCGTCCCGTAAGTGGCTCTTAGTCAAATCGACGTGTTTCAATATAAATTGACGCTTGGTCGATACTTGGTCATATTGTATTACGCTACCTAACGAAACTCCGTTCACTCGAAATTTTTGATAAGGTCAACCTCTTAAGCTGTCGAGACAGTGGTCTAGTGGCAAAAAAATTGCTGAAAAGGTGGCACATGTCACGTTGAAATCTTCCATTACACATTTGTCTTGTGTGCTTCATAAGTATAATACTCCAGTGAAATCCTGTAAAAAATAGGGCGCAATACTGATGAGAACCTAACGGTTCGTTAGCCATTATGTAGTAATGCGCCCTGTCTGTTGCACATTTCAGATCGTGGAAGAGCCTCCGATTTTTGAGGACGGCGTAGTAAAGATTAAAGGCTTCCCGATAAGCAAAGGGCGAATTCAGGCCAAGGCTCGAGTTATCACCAAGCTTGAGGAAGCCGCTTCAATTCAGGTATGAATTTTGTCCAGCGTGCATATTTGCGTATGAAAGATCTCAACGTTTGTCGATTAAAGCCTCAAAGCGCTTCTATAAACAACTGCAAATGAGCCAAACATCCTAAGATGTTTGGGCCATTATATGTTTTATGCTCTGCCATACAATCGACGACGTGGTTATACGATCTGGGGCTTCAGCGCGGTGAAATACTGATCACATACGCAACGGATATCGGGTGGTCACCATACTTCCCGTTACTTTCGGGCATTGCCACGGAGCTAGGAGGACTCATGTCGCACGGAGCTGTTGTGGCTCGCGAGTACGGTCTGCCCTGCGTCGTTGGAGTCTTCGGCGCACGACAGGCCTTTCGTACGGGAGACGCTGTTCTACTCGATGGAACCAAGGGATATCTTTTAAGAATCGAGGAGGCGCAGGAAGCTGTTCCGGTGGTTCAGTAATATTGTGACATGTAGACGATCAGTCTAGCAAAATAATTTCATGGAAGTAACGATGATGTGAAAGTTGACCTACACTAACCTGTAGCGATTTCAATAACGCTGTACATCCTGTGTGTGCGATAATTGTTAATGTGATTAGTCAAAGGGAGGAGAAAAACAGTTATAGCAATAACGAGTACGTCAGCTGAAAATGTGTTTATCGTGACAAAGTCGCTGCAAGCGGCAATCTCTGCATTATTCTCTCTTGGTAGACACCGCTCCGATAATGGTCTTTAGGCAACTAAAGCAGTTGTCGTACCACAAGTCACGGCAATGGACTTTACTGCACACAGCTGCAACGCCATATTTTCTCGGTCATCAGCTTTGGTCGATTTTATGTAATATCACACATAGTAAATAAATAATTTGACATTATTGCTACAACAATTACAATAACGAGTACTTGCTGTGGCTCTTTTGACCTCTCAGTAGCAGTGACGCCATGCAAATTCGAATCTCTGGCACGCGACGGTGCTATCGTGTTTGTATAAAAATCTTCATCTTTCACTATAGAAAGCGAGGCCAAATCAATTCACGCAATCGCGCAAGTCACTTAATATGTTGTCTCGTCTTTGTATGATTTGTTTAACTACTATTTGCCAATCTTATGGCTTGCATTACTAACTGTCTCTCAAATTACGCAACAACGGATGTCACCACCATACGATTTTAATATTGGCCGTTTTACCCTTTGCATGCGTGTGCTGTGCCACGTCACCCAGGGAATACATTCAATGGCGAAACAGACATTGGGCATCGGTTTCAGACAACTGCGAAACTAGGGTATCCATGAATATAGTTCCATTCTGTTTTGGCGACACATAAGCACACAGACACACTTACGCAAGTTGAATCGTGCAGCGTTGTTGCTAACAAAACGATAGTAATATCATTCCAGCCTACAGCCCCCTTCATCAAGCTCTTACTCCTTAATAGTCGGTTGCACCATGACGCCGTTGTCCTTTGCGCATTCTTCATCAGGTAAAACCATTGTGCGCGTCTACGATGGCGATGTGTTAAATAAATGTAAACGATATCGCTGTGAGTAAGAATTAGAGCTGAGTACAGACAAGACTCACTTCGACGCAGTGGAATTATGGTGAATCTGTTTCTTCTAGATTAAATTTTTCCAGAAACGAATATGATTCTGAAAAATATGCATATGTATCGCAGATTTGAC
The DNA here is from genome assembly GCA_002081605.1 of Tropilaelaps mercedesae. Lineage (NCBI taxonomy): Eukaryota > Metazoa > Arthropoda > Arachnida > Mesostigmata > Laelapidae > Tropilaelaps > Tropilaelaps mercedesae. The sequence continues at coordinate 24,256 of MNPL01001224.1, read as the reverse complement.
CCGTATATTTTGTTGGGCGGCAACAACCACTTAAAATTCACCACAAGGATTTCGTTTGGGATGTACGATTCGTTTTTATCTTAAGTGTTATCATTCACGAAGAGGCATACAATTATAATTTGGGAACTAGGATAAAACAGCATGAAACAAACAGCATGCTTATGTTGAGAGACGCTACCTTCACCAAAAATATAACTCGTTTCGAATGATCAAGGCTGTAAATTTGCTTAAACTATGTAGTTTGCTTTTAAGGTTTAAATGCCTTGCGTGATGTAGAAACCGATAGGTTGGTAGGCGGAGAAATGCAAATTACGCCGCCAGCGTTATATTGTAGTTGAGGGCATTCATATTCCACGGCTATACTTATATGGAAATTTTAAAAAAGCACAATCTGAAATTGTTGATCAACTCTGATTTGCACATTGCGTGGGAACTTTTCATACTTTTTGCCAATAGAGCTCTTCTTAGCCGCACTAGGATTGATTAGGGTGCGTGATGAAAAATAACTTCATTACGTTAAGCTCCATGAAGGTCTAGCGGGTGTTTCACATTTTCAGGTGGGTGTTCTTGCTGTTGGGCAAGTATAGCGAGTTAGTACCAGCGATCTTTTATTTTACGTTTTCTTTATTCCGAATTATGGAAGCATAACTTCTGTAGAAACAGCATGTCTAGATCGCTTATTCTGCTATATACATATATTCTATATAACATAACATATGCGTTCCATTATACGATTATGTGTTTTGATGCGCATAGCTAATCGTAATAAAAAACACGTGCTAATTAATTATATAATAAATGTATTGATCTGCCGTACTTAATGTGACCGTTGATTATTCCATGGTGTATGCCTTAGAAAATACTTTTTTATAATGCTATATACTAATGTTACTATTTACGAAATCAGGAATTTCCTTATTGTTGTTTGTATTGGTCGAAACCGATTTCGGGGGTTCCGTTTGCAGTCCAGTTTAGTATATTTGCGAATGCAGACCGCGTCCCTGTGTTCGATACGAACTAGTAGCATCTCGTTCTCCACCCATCTGCATGAGCCAACCAAATGTAGTTAACAGTATGTCATTTACAAACTTGTATATCCACGCTTGAATGAAACTCAAACTAAAAAACAATACCTGCGAGAACCTCCTACATTCAAGCGAAGCACACTCCTCTAGTGCTAGCTTATGCAAGTCATGGAAAGATTAGATTCAATGTCTTGAGAAAATTTGCATACTATTATTATTATATTTAGTTATAGGTCTTTACATCAACTGCACAATAGGGTTGCGCAAGAATAAAAACTGCGCACTATTCACGAGAAGTGCGACGTAAATGTCATTAGGTAGCACATACTCCATATATTTTTATTTTATATTTATGTTGTCGTAAAATTATACTACAGATACAAGCAAGAAACAATTCAAGGAATATAGTTTGCTACAGGGCCGACAATGGCAACTATTGAATAAATCAACAGTTTAGTACCCTTATAAGCTATACTGTTTTTCACATACAGTAAATAAGAAATTAGCAAACTTTTCGTTATGAGTACCGTCAAAGCAACGCAGGTGACAAATATCAGAAAAGAGGGAATTCCATGTCGCGACATCTTCGTTGCAGATAGAAGATTACCTAGTTTTTGTTGCCATACCGACTAACTAAGATGAAACGTTTGCTAGAGCCAAACGCCTACTTTAGCGGAAGCGTTAACAAATTATATTTTGCACACGATTAAAAATATTTCTGTGTGCTCCTTTTCACATTTCAAAAACAATGCAAAGTGGAAAGCGACTGAACAAAGTATATGAGAGAATATTTAGCCGAGAGAAAATGGAAGCTAAATATTAATAGCGATAATGCCATCGATAAGCGCAAATGTATTTTAGCGGGATTAACATGCAGTACTTAAGAATTGAAACATTTATAAAGAAGCGTTTCATTTGTGTTCATTTGTTAAAGAAATTGAGATCGTTATCGAGCTTTTGCGGCTTGAAGACCGTTCTTGGAAGAGACCGTTCCAGTCTGCATTTTTATAAAATTAACACAATCTTGTCGTAATCCTATCGAGCACGACGAGTGGTAGTACTGTTTCCCAAAGGGTTTTAGACTAACTGTACAAGGAGAGCATTATGAAAAGTCGATACGCGGGACCTTAAAAGATAAAATAAACGAGTCCACATTAATATTAATTTAGACTTTTTATAGCTCAAGCCTATAGTTACGATTCGGTTATCACACAATTGTACCTCATCATAAAACCTTTTGAATCCTAACAAGGAGGTGAGTCGGTCAACATGAAAATATCCAGATCGCTTATAATTAACGCATAAATACTCTCATCAACTACAGCGATCAAGGTCTCCAAAAATGCTAACGTATCACCACCAAGTCGCTAATAGATAGTTCAATACCATTTTTCCACCATAGAATGCCAAGCCTTCTCTAAACGCCTTCAACGATGGCACCACTTGGTGCTTGAAGACCAAGGGTCAGACGGACGTGGTAGCTAATGACACTGCTGATAAATAAGCCAATTCTCCACCAGCATTCCTAGCAAACCTAGAGCTAACAAAACAAAAGAGCGGTCTTGCGCAAAAGGAGGTTCTTCACATTTTTTTAAGCTGCATTTTTGATATACCAATGCGGGAAAGTTGTCCTCAAATTGTGAGAGGAAATAACAAATTAATTTAAATACGGCTTTGCGCCATGGAATGAATGACGGGTACGTTAGGAACCCCATGTTCCTCGAATGGCCTGGAATGTTCATAGAATTCATTGCTTCGAGATACAGCATGTTTTAGCTGGTACTCAGATAATGCCTTAATCAACCAAATTGATTGACTTCCGTATGTTCCACATTTCAGCAGCCTCGTTCCATAGTAAAGTGCCATTCAAGCGGGCCTGAACTTGACCGTCGGTGGATTAAATATTATAAATTTTTTCCTCCTCAGCCGTTCAAGTTTTCTAAAGATATGAATATTTTTGAGGGTTAAATGATCATTGGCGAAAACAGGCTGGTTAACTGAGCTGCACAAGGTAGAGCTTCCGACTTCTTCTGCCTGCAAGTGCTGTACCTCTATTTTTTTCCTTCGGCAGACAAATATAACAATTAGACCCGACCGATCAAATGACCATTTCTGTGAACATTTTTTGACAGCCCTTTCTGCGCTACATATACCTTTCCTTTACCGATTCCCCTAATTTATGACGAGTCGATTTCAAACGCTTACGAATTTTTGGTGAGGTTAGCCACAGACATGCTGTTTTTCAGCTTATCTTCTAGTTTCTCACCTCGCTGCTGTAAATCATGCACCAAATCAGATTTGAATTGCAATGCTTTTTCAAATTTTCCGGTTAGCGTTTCGACCAGCTTCACTCGGGAGTCGAGAGTTTAACGGACACTAAGTTGAGCACACTCTTCCACTTTAATGACAAATTTCACGAGTGCTCCGACGAGTTGTTCGGCAGGTAAGAGGTAAAATGGAACTACCCGTATGATAACCTTGTTATGTTAAAAAAGGGCTTTGGATTCTCTCACAGACCTCCAGAAGGAACTTTTACATTTCGTACAATTCAGACCTCTTAACAGACAAAAAGGTCTTCTAAAAAGACCTTGCATTTAGCGCAATTCTAAGGTGATTCTTCCCGTTACGTGTAAGTATCATGAGAACGTGGCCTAGCTGCTCTTTAAGCTGATAGCAATGTTGAATGAATAATACACTTGTACGCAAGCATCACCAATAGAATCAGGTAGGCAGGCGACAAAAGCGCTAGCTGATTGTGAAATTAGTTGTTAGTTAGTTAGTTAGTGTTTTCCTGCACTTGTCAAACCTCCTGAAGCTTTAGAGTGAGAGTACTATACTGGTTCACAAGGTGATCCGCAGGCACAACGATCCGTAGGCAAACTGTTTGTTCCCATGACAAGATAAGTTTTTACTTATTCCTACAGTAAGTGTCGATTGGCAATGGCAGGATTTAACAGAGTAAACATCGAAAATCCGATGAAGCAAGTTACCAACCTGGAAACGACGAAGGTGTGTTTCGAGCCCTGCTGCCGCTGAATAAGATTTTCTTTATCCACAACGCAAACGAATTTCACCTAAAACAGAGTGTTAATAGAGTTGATTTTTTGTTTTTTTTTTGCGTTTCTCATTATCAAATACTAATTATAATTAGATCGTGTATTCAATTGAGTATTCAATAGATTAATCGGCTACCAATAGCACACAAGTGTAAGGTTACCACCAAACTTCGTGGCATTATAATATTACAGTACAATATTACACGCTTGATATGTGTAGACGAATGCCTGTTGCTTGGTCTAAGTGAGGCCATACCGATTGAACTATTAGACTAAGATATAAGCAAACTAAATTCACCTCCTGTAAAGAACATGATTATAAATGAATTTGCCGTTCAGGGCTTTGCAGTCAGAAAACTTCTGATGCTTGTGTGAGTACTATCGGAGTGTTACTAACAGCTGTAATGCTTGGGTGATTTTGCATTTTTGTGTGTTTTGAAGTCAACTTTCAGGTAGTTAATTCGATATATCTGCTGATCTATCCTGTACAATAAGAACGCTTTTTAATAAATTCTGGATAACTAATGCTGCATCTAAACACCTTAAATTCTAACGCAACAATCAGTAAAATGTGATTCAACCATTGTGCTTTGAGGCCGTAACTCACAAACATATAATGTAGCGCTTCTGATTTAGTGGACATGAATCGTTCTAACTATAGCGCTGCGATTTCACCATAAAATAGTGACAGGGCACAAACTACAACTGATTTTGGTGAAAAAATAGCTCCATCAAATAGATTAAATTTTAAATGAAAACATTTGTCGTTTCGTCTTAGCAAATCAAGTTTTCAAGCCAAGCAAATATTTTCGTAGATTAATACATACTTTAAATATACTATTTTCAAGCAGCATTTTACGAGAGATAAAGACTGAAAAAACTGAATATAATCAAACTTACCGATTTTCCGTTGGGTAGATAGTCATAGAATTCTTTCCCTATTTCAAATTTTGTCGAGCGCGATCTCGACCAGTACTCCACACGAATCTCCCACTGTTTTCCGCTCTAGCCGCAACAAATAATAAGGGAAAAACAACCAATTATAATAAAAGATATATCTCAATAATCATATTGCTAAGATGTATTTTTTTATATTTCTTCGTGGTGCATGGATTTTGCGCTCAACTGAGTAATATTCTGATTTGAGCACACCGTCAAACTAGACTTTTAGAATTAGGGTGGCATTTGTCATTTAAAACGATACTTGCCCCCGGCGAATGGTTAATCCTGCCTATGGGAGGTCAGGAAGACTCGGTTTAAATGTAATAGATCTTAACTTTTTATGTTTCGAATACGAAAGTTACCACTCTGTTTCCTAAAAAAGTGTCATTTAAAATTAAATTTGAACTTAGAAGGCGTGCCATTTTCAGAATGGGAGGGAGAACTCATCATTCATTTTGCTTCAATGCAGAACCTGCACTGAAATTGGACTGAACTGGTAGACTCTAATAAAAAAAGTATGTTTTGTATTATTTTCCCCTTTTTACAGCTAATTGGACATCACCCGATGAAATTTAACATTACTTGGTGTCATTTGACATCTCCAATGTAATTTCACATTTTTTATGTAATTTGGCACCACCGGATAAAGTTTGATATATTCAACGATATTTGACATCACTCGATGAAATTTAATACCACCTGATAACCATGTCCTATCTAGTTTCTCTCTTATGCGGTTGAACTTTTACATTATAACTTTTATAGTCAAACACATCTCATTAGGTTTAATGTCGTATTAAGAGTCTTAAGGTGTAACGCTGTAAGTGAAGCAGTGATTCAAATGCGTTTATGTGATGCTACTATGTACATTGTTCCCGAAGTTGAGCGAAGCTTGCTGCCTATAGAAGGAAATAGTAATCAGGGCGAAAGGGGGCTTTAAATTTGCTTCAGTCTACTGATGCAGGTTCTCTACTGAACGTTAATACAACCACATTCCGTCCAGGGGAAGACTACAGAGTGACATCGGCTCATTAAACTATCTCAATATTTTTTAAACCTGGCCATCAGCCAACATTTAACGTCTACGGTAGCAGTTTTTGCATTACTTCATAAGACAGACCACAAATGAATGTAAATGTGCACCGGCGGGGATCGAACGCGTGCACCTACGTGTCTCCTCCAGTCGCAAGGTTCATACGAATGCACCAAGCCACCAAGCTGGATTCACTAAACTATCTAGCTGAAATTATTACGAATGCTTAGCTATTCCTAATGCTTCCACTATAACGACGACCTATAAAGTCAAAAATTAACACTACCTTAGTAATTGTCAAGATAGGAATAGTTAAGACTGCGAGCTTTGTTGTAATTAAACCAACACCAAAAGTTGTCATCAGCTCTTCAAAGCCGTCGCTGCTTTCTAATATCCACGTTCCTTGTAGTGAGTCCACCATGAGACAAGCATTCAGTGTTCGCCACTAATACGCCGATAACTCTGAGCTGGGTTAAAGCGATTGAACAAAAGCTACTCATCCACCGGAATGAACTGTAACGAATTTGACGCACTTCAAATTCCAAATTATGATAATCTGCAGAAACGGGAAAGCTTCGTTGTTTTCCCGGGAAGATTCGTAGACAGTTGTTCGTCGTTTTTGTTGAGGGTAGCTACCTAGTGTACTATAGTATTATAATTAATTCGCAGTAGGATAATTATTTCGTGCGAATATGTATTGCCGTATGCCTAACATTTTTTATAGTCTATGGCAGACAAACCATTTCGATCATTGTAAGTTATTTTGCACAGTCGAAGCAAATGAGGCTTTCTCTAATCTGGTTCTCGAAGATACAAACAAGCTAGCTTCTTACCATATATAAATTAGCAAAAAGGCGGGACATGTAGAAAAAAACAAAAAATAAAAATTTGGCCTAAAACAATTTATGTCTTTCCTCTGATTCAAGTCCAGTTTCCGCTGCTTATGGCTGTTACAAGACAATTATCGATAATTAGACATAATAGTAATGTTTCCTTTAAATGACAACCAATTACTACTCATTAAGCTTCACTAAGGTTCTCTGATTATCTGTACAATAGATGACTCAATTCTAAAAGGCTTTTTTACACATTTTTTGCAGAAGGTCCGAGTTTAGTCGCGCAAATAATTAGCACAGCTATACATACCTATAACGCTTGTTGCCAATATATTATAAACAAGTTTAGCTCAGAAATCATACGGTTATTCTATGTTCAATTCATAGTCAATTCTACACCGCATTTGATTTTTCCACATTTGAACTCTATTCCGTTAACAAAGACGATTAACCACGACTCATGTGGTAATGATATAATTAAAATTTTATTGTTGATTGCAATTATTCAGGACCGTATCGTTATCATCGCTTAGTCGATTTTCTTTTTTATCGATCTAATAATAAGGTTTGTCATCATTACTTTTCCTGTTGTCGACAAACGATTTGTTTCATTTCAGTAGTTTCACATGACCTGCACGACGAATAACAGCGGAGTATCACTTCCAGAGTGCTTTAGACGCATTCTAGCTGGCTATTTTTGAGTACCATTGGTATTCAAAAAGGGCCAGCTCAAGAAATCGGCTGTCTCTCTAGCCTACCAAGGGGAGACTGGGCTGAGATACATAATTAGCTCAAACTACAAAAATCTAGAGATCTTATTGTCTTATCGTACTTATCGTCTTAGGTGGGCTCTATTCGTCAACTGCTGTTATAAATTTTAAAAACTTAAATTCAACGTATAGTACTCATCCGTTATTTTTCGATAAGTATAATTTTCAAACACTATAGAGACGACCGCAGCAACCTAAGTTATTGCCGAAGGGCTTTTTTTATTTATTCACTGTTACTCACGGCAAATGGAGAAGGTACCTCCATGCTTATCACTCATAAGGCAGTGGGTGAACAACTACCATCTGCGTTTAGTGATACAGATTTTATCAAGAAATACTTCCTGATGATCTGTTTTTACTAAGCTAACAATGCGACCTCAGCGAATCCTGAGAAAAGGCTTAGCAGGTTTTCTCTCGACTGTCACCCACGGCCATACGACGGTAGAAACCGGTGTTCAATAAACGATTCTTTGTTACCACTACTGTGGCAGATTTGTCCCGCACTTTGAAAGCCTTCAAACCGAGTAGATAATTTCTCGTATTGCTAAAGATAGCATTGATTAACTAACGACAATAATGCGAATTTGTGTAGCAGGCATTAGATGAAACTCAAAAATTTTCTAATTGAGGATTCATCCGACACTACCAAGAATATTCTATCGAAGTTACGCGTTTCAGTGTTAGAGCAAAAAAAATAAAGGGTTTACCTAGGGTGCTCGACTAATCACCTCATAAAAGAAGATTCAACCGAAAGCTTTTTGTCACTGATAGATTTTGTATGTAATATTTTAATACCAGGGATGAATTGCATCTTCTTTTAAGTGATTTTGACGTTTCGCGGTACGGCCTCAATGGCAAATTAACAAATTAAAAACCATAATCCGTGTAGACGGTTCACTCCATTCTTGACCATACTGCAGTGTATATTGTGCATGTTTACTTTTTGTGCTAGTGTTCAAAAAGATAGCAGCATGCTTAGACCGCGAGATCTGCGGTGGCATAGAGTAATCACCCTGAGCCGAGCTACCGATCAACTAGAAAACCTAGAGGTGCGCGAGCTGATATGGAGCGTTGAGGAACACGAAGATGTTGTGATACAAGTCAGAGATTATGACGCCAGGTGAAAAAAAAGGCCTCCTTTTTTCACTGATGCGAAGTCAATCCTTGCATGTGTTTGGTTTGCGGCAACAAGAGCGATGTACTCTGCCAGAAAGAAGATTAACTGGCGAGCGATGCCAAGGTTGTCAGCGCATTGCTGCCAGCAACACTGCGCGGTCAACATTTTATCATGTCGGGTTTTTCTCCTAACCGTCTAACTAAAGACTAAATCATTCACCGTGTGTATGCAAATACCCGAAAAACATATCAGTTTATTGAAATCTAAATTCGAAAGAAGTCAAGTATTTTACTGGTGAAGTATTGGATCTGTACATCATACCCCAAGCCTCAGCTACGTTTCTTCAATCCGTAAAATGCTGCACCAAATAAATCGAATATTTTAGCGCTATACTAACATTTAGTGTTAAACTAAGGTGCCTTTTAGAGCTATTTAGATTCATCTTACAGGTTAAATTGCATATGCCGGTAAATACAGAGTTATTAAATACCGTTTTTGAGCGTTGGCAATGTAATTACGGTCAAAAGATGTTGTAGAATATAAACCATTAAGCCCCTGCTGTTGCGTAAATTAAGGGTTTCCTAATTTGTCTATAGGAGTGTCCATTTAACGTAACGAACAAACACATGGAGTTTTACCAGAAAGCATAGTTGAACTATATACTCCGACTATATACTAGGACTCTACAATAAAGCAACTGATAAAATAATTAACTAATACGTATCTCGGAAATAATTTTTGCTACCAAAGAACAAGCAAACGAATAACGCTCGAATTCCAAGAGTGCAGTTCAATACTGGCTGAAAATGAGATTTTCGTTCTCTGTTTTACCTATGGTTTCACTATATCCTCTGAATGACCCTCTAGTTCGTATGATCCTAGACACATATGTTGTTTGATCTCTAACGCCTTCTTCGTAGCTCAATAAATGAACATATCTAGATGCACGTCAGCAAGGAAACATAAACGGAGAAAAAGTAAGTGTTTTTACGTATACGATATATGTGGACATCGCCTAAGCACAGATTGGTAGCTCTTCTACGAATGGACTTCCACAAGGATGCTTTGCCGAACGCAAAAATATTTGTACACCAATATTCCTTGAACATGGTCATCGTTTAGGAGTATGAATTTTGTGCGCTAAACAAACGCCTGCTTGAGACAGTCCTTCCATTGTATAAGATAGTGTGTCGTAGGAGCCCACGAAGGCCACTGGTTGTAAAGAGGCGAGCATTGGTGCCGTATGTTGTACAATAAAACAATTGCGAAAATCAAATCTCCTTTGATTGCGGTAATGACTGTGACATCCTTAAAAAAGAATAGCTTAGTCTGGTAAATGGATCCGCATGCAGCCCTATACTGAATCACAACCGAATGTCTTGAGGAGTTCTACCATTTTTGTGGCGTTTTGACGGTCGATACCTTTCTTATATCAAATCTTAATGCCAAGATCGCTAGATTCGCGGGCAAATAACCGCTCACTTGAACAGCCGTTTTCCAGAATTTAATCTAGGCGGTTGCGATTAACAAACAAATCTTTCAACCTCCTTGAATCAAAAAAAGGTTGCAGGATTTGGATAGCGTTCCGTTGCTAGAAACACTTTGAACCTGAATGTGTTGAAAGGCGATTGAATATATATTCAATTTATATCAGGATTTATATGAGGTTTAGTTTGCGTCTATGTCTACATCAAAGACGGAATAATGGTATAGTTGTATTTTGCTTTGCAGGGCATTGGCGTCGTCGGAGTTTTTTCTCCGGTCTACACGCATGGGTTTACCTGTGCGTTACCAGCTTCCATGACAGAAACCTCATGGTCTCGGCCTTCAAACGTAATCTTCAGCACAACAATTCGCTTCCGATTTACAAATGTCATTGAAAGATATAGTTATCCTAGCGAATTCAAGTTTGGATATCTAGATGGGTTTTTTTTATTCGTTCCTATCTAACGTTTCGTTGACACATACTATGAACAACTGGCATGAAGCGGATATCTTAAATATTAGGACAAACTTTATTCGAAGGGACGCTCATTTTTCTCGTGGAAGTCTAGCGACAGTTATAGTAAATTCATTGCCGATTTTACAGTTATTTTTAGTAGTTTCAGAAACATAGAGCAATACAAGGCTTGTCACTAGCGGTCGTTATGAAGAACCATGGCATTTATTTGCAGACACCAATGCATTTTTGTAATTCCTACTGGAAACTGCAAGTTCCGACTAGTTTCCTTAATAATAAGTTACTAATTTTATTCTGCATCTGTATCTTAGTTTTATTTATACTACTCTTTTATTTCTTCTTGTCTATGTTTATTCAAGTCGACCAAAGTCTTGCTGAGCAATTAATAATCTGGTTCATATGAATGAATCCGTATTTTGGCTGCAAGCTCAGTTTCTAGGAAGTGGTGACCTTCACCTATAAACACGCAGCTCGTTCAGGAGTAATACACGCTTTGCCAGAATGCTTCTCCCAACACACATTTGCCAATGGTAATTGCAGCTGATGGTCCGGCTCAAATTTTGACAACGACAACTGATGAAAGAAGATAAATAAACTACCTCGGGCAATGGGCGTGGTCTGATTAATACTTCAGAAGACGAATATTTTAAGGCTTGCTCACTATTATTCGGACTCACATAGATGGTAAAATTGACATGAATTATGAATGTTGAGCCGTCAACTAAGATACATTAACTACGAAGACTCTATTAATTAGTAACAATAAGCGTAGCCTTGTCAAATATGGCAGAAGTTAATTCTGTTTCTTTTGTCTGTATTTTGACAAAAACATGCATGGAGCGTATTCACCTGATTTATAGGTCTTTCGCCGGCGTCATCCACTCACATCGGTGGACGGTTTGCGGGTGGACAACGCGGACTCCCTCGGGGCGAAAAGTACATTGGAGCAGTTCATGCCTCCTATTTGCTAATGTGTCAATTAATTGTTACCAGTTTTGCCGTTAAAGGAATGAGTCAGAGCCATTTTTAAGAGACGAAGCGCGTTAATGAGAAATACATTCGCTGCATGCAGTTTCCTTTAGTCCATTAGCTGTGGGTCTAATTGTTAGTATAATATTCCAACTGGTTCGAATAGTAACAGTAATTATAATAATTATTACCCCGTAAAGCAAACCAGAAATAATTTTATTTGTTTGCGATGTTACGAAGGTCTATACAACGTGTGGCTACATTATTTCCTAAAAATTGCGCCTCGGTACAAAAGTAAACAGGCGCTCTTAAGGGGAAAAAAGATTGAGACAGTGCACACTGCACTAACAGGGATGTTATTCTTCGGTGTAATTAATAGAAATATGGGTTTTGGTCGTAACAATATAGTCTTATTAGGTTAAAACATAGCATATATATATTCCGCAGTGATTATGATCAATATGTTTCATATAGTAGCCACCCTTAGTATAGAGTTAAGAAGCTCGCTTCTGACAGTTGGTTCGCCGCAAAGAAACCGTGGCATAATATTTGTAACTCCACATTTGTGAACGCCATAGTATTCATAACATGTGCGTCTTTTATTATAATGGCAATTGTGTTCACGATTAACGAACTCGAACGCAATTAACTTCTCACACCTAACACGGCTTGCTGAAACGAGGAAAACCTAATCATATGGTTCGAAACGCTGAATACAGCTATGTTTAATAAGGTGGAGTATTTTTACTGATATCATTTGTTTCGTTAAAAATTTCGCTTTGTCTACTCTCTAAACTAATCGTTAACTACATATATTTTTAGAATTGGACATTAGCCAACATCTGGGTCCACAATATCGCTTTTCGCACTTCTTCATAAGACTGATATTATAAATACTAGAGACCTTACTAATTGTAAACTAAGCTAATTGTATCGTTTTCGCATTGCTTCGCAAGACGGACCTTACCAATGGAGTTGTTCAACGGCGGGAATCGGCCCTGTGCCACCTGTGCGAACTCGTACAAGCATTACCTGGAAGCCAAGGCAAAGACGTTGTACAGCAATGTTACCGAACTATAGAGACCTGAGAAAGACATTGTTATTTCTTTAGAGCTATCTCCAACAGTATTTCGTAAAGCTGAATTGCTGTTTTTTATGAAACTATTTAAACGACCGCAGCGGCGGAATACGTGGACCGCCATACCCATACTTAACAACACTCGCTTTTTTGGGGAACCCTGTTCGACTGTTTCTACCGTTAAGACCTCAGTAATTTGAATGGCACAGAAAGAATAAAACTTTAGTTAATTTCAGAGTAACCTTCTTTAGGTGCATCGATTTGTTCAAAAACAGATGCGACGCCTTTGCATTGCCAGCGAAGTGGACGTTAACTACAAAAAACGACTCTACCATTATTACTAAACGATGCCCCGGCTTCCTTGGGGGAGAGCAGAGAAATGCCAAACTTGAAAAAATTAAGATTAATTACTTAGAGTTCGGCCACCAAAGATGGATCTGGCATCTTTGGAAGTGGATTCTGAACAACTAACCACTCCAAGCTTCAGGCTCCAAACACTCTGCAATATTTTGCGAAACAAGCTGATTTAAGCCCCCGTGCTGGGCTACAATCAAACCAAACGAACTCAGAGGGGTTTCGAATTGAAGATATCAGCCTGTACAAACTATATCAGTAGCCTAATCAAATACATTTTGGACCTCTCGGCATGCCTCAATGGTCAGCATGCCTCGACCACCGTCGCATAAATGAAATGGATTTCAATAGACAAAGAACGTATATCAGACTTACCGGCTTTTGACTGACATGGCGGCTGTGACTGACAAGCAGCGCTAGAAAAGAGCAGACGGATAACTTATCCTTGGTTTCACAATGCCTGGTACGATTACGGCACGGCGTATGCCTTTGCTATTGGCGTCGTGCTCCGTTCCTGTCGGTCGCTTAATGTGGTACACCTTGCTCGTGTTGCCTCCTCGCTGCTCGACCCTTACCACATCCCAAACGAGTGTCGCCAGCACTGACCGCCGTTGCCGCAGTGACCAATCCCACCGAGACGATCGACATTCGGCTCAGCGGCGTCTGCACTGCCGTGTCTGGGCGATACCTCGAGTATATTCGTATACAGCGTCGTACGCAAAGGCAAACCCAGCTAGTGATCACGTTGAACGATAGATCAACCGTTTGCAATGCGGCTTCTACCAACGTTTAAATACCCTAAACCAAGACGGGCGCCTGTTAGGGAACGCATACATGGGGTCGAAATTGAGGACCCGTATCGTTGGATGGAGGATCCCGACTTACCGGAGACCAAAGCATTTATCGAATACGAGAACGCCATTTCGAAGCCGTTCATCATCGACGACTGTGCCGCCCGTCATGAGATGAAAGAAACGTTGAACGCAGTATGGAACTACGAGAAGTTTTCATCGCCGCGAAGGGTTGGAGATTATTACTACTATTTTTTTAACAGCGGTCTTCAGAATCAGTCAGTTCTATACCGCAAGCAAACGCTCGCCGATAAAGCGGCCAGTGTCTTCCTCGACCCGAATACGTTGTCTCCAGATGGCACGGTGGCTGTTGTAGACACCTATCCATCCAGAGGGGGCCAGTATTACGCGTACGCCGTCTCGAAATCGGGCTCCGATTGGCGTACGATACATGTGAGACAAACGGCCGATGGGCAGGATCTGCCTGAGCGGATTGAAAAGGTGCGCTACTCGAATCTCGCATGGGCGCACGACGAGAAAGGGTTCTTCTACGGGCAGTATCCTGACTGGAAGGAAGAAGACGTATCTGGGACTGATGCAAAGATGGCAAAAAACCAGAAGATCTTTTACCATCGGCTGGGCACCAATCAGAATGTTGATATTTTAATTGCAGAGTTTCCAGGTTTTCCTTTATGGCGAACACATGTGACGGTGTCGGACTGTGGCACAAAACTCATCCTGCTCACGCACGAAAACCTTGTCAGCAATATAGTACACATCGCTGACATTCCATCAAAAATCAATGAACCTTTACACCTCAAGCCATTGCGGAGCGTCTTTAATAAAAAGCTGTCCTACATTGCTAATGACGGCGACACGTTTTACTGGAGGACGAACGTGGATCGTTCGAACTACGCAGTGGTGAAGTTCGACATCAACGAACCGGACAAATGGGAAGATGTCATTCCAGAAGACCCGAAAAGAGCCCTGGGCCTTGTTGTTGCCAGAGGCGGCGACAAGCTTATCGCAAGCTACATACAGGACGTGGCATCGGTCATCGAAGTGTTCAATATGAAAGGTGAGCGGCTACAAAAGCTGCCATTCGACATTGGCACCATCGGCATTGCTGGGGCTGAACGGAATACGTCGAAAGTGTTTTTCCAGCTCGAGTCTTTTGCTAATCCAACGATTATCTACCTATGTGATCTGGACAAAGCTCCATCGGCTACGCTTGAAGAGTACCTCCAAGTCGATCTTAAGTCGTGGTCGACGGACGACCTCAGCTACAAGCAAGTTTTCTACAGCAGCGCAGACAACATCCGCATACCAATGTACATCATGCATCGCGCCAACCATACGCCCAGCTCCTCGACCCCAGCGCTACTCTACGTATACGGAGGCTTCGGGAGCTCGTTGACGCCAACGTTCTCGCTCTTCAATCTCATGCTTGTCTACACGCTCGGTTTCGTTGTCAGCATTGCCAACGTGCGTGGCGGCGGCGAGTACGGTGAGCGCTGGCACAACGCCGGCCGTCTAACTCACAAACAGAACACGCTGGACGACGTCCACGCTGCGGCTAGGTTCCTCATAGACCACAACTACACGTCGGCGGCGAACCTAACGTTGAGCGGCCGCTCGAACGGCGGTATGGTGACACTGGCGAGCGTGAACCAACGCCCGGAGCTATTCGGTGCGGCGATCGCCGGCGTGCCCGTCACTGACCTTTTGCGTTTTCATAAGTTTACCATTGGTCACGCCTGGGTGTCGGATTACGGCAATCCAGACAATGCCACGGAGTTCCCATTCATTCTAAAAGTGTCGCCTCTGCACAATGTTCCCAGCCGTCTGAACGACTATCCCGCGCTACTCGTTACAACGGCTGATCACGATGATCGGGTGGTGCCCTCGCACTCGCTCAAGTTCATTGCAGAAATACAATACCGCGCGCAAATGCAGCAAATGGCCAAGGCGGGTAACACTACACTGGCTAGGTCAGGGCTTGATGGTCTCCAGGAAGGAAATGACGGTGCAAAGAGTTTGCGGCCTCTGTTAGCTTTAGTCGATACTAAGGCCGGTCACGGCGGAGGCAGACCAGTGTACAAACGAATATACGATATCGTCAACCAGATGTGCTTTTTGACGAAATCGCTAGGGGTGATATATGATGGTAGTAAATTCAAAGAGGCAATTGCAGCATCTACAGTCAAGGAACGTTGAGCGGCTGCATTAATGAGAGACAAAACTGCGGCAAATAAATGTTGTGTATTCTTGAAATATTGTCGTTTTCTGCTAACCGTTGGTAAAACGAAGCTATCGAACACGCATATTCCCGCTCTTCGTTTTAAAAGGCGCTAGCCTAAGTATGCTGTGTAGCCTAAGTATGTGTACGACATCACACGCAAAGGTGCAGGAATAATGCAACAGCCAGAACTTAGACTTCCATTATTTCGTCTGATATCTGAAGATGTGTATGATCGTGTCGCTTTGGTAACGGCTTAGCAAGCTATGTGATCGTGTAATGTTGATGGTGGATGGAAAACATGTACCGCAATCAAGTGATTGAATGTGACACTCAATTCCATACCACTTTTCTGAATTATTGGGCACAACATACCAGGCAACCGTACACTGCAAAGTTTTAGAAATTGAGTTGAAAATTATAACACTTGAAAACTACCATTTATATGGTATATGTATGGGGAGGTATAGGTGTAGGGGGGATGGGGGGGATTTGGTCGTTGATCGTATCTAACTTTTGTTTCTTAAAATTCTTTTACAACTATTAAATATTATTCGTTTTTTGAACACAATGTTATATTCAAATATCGACGATCGCTTGATCTCGATGATGATTGATCTATATGTACATTTATTTCTTCACGTAGCATCAACACGTCGGGCAGGTTCAGATTAGGTGCCTTTAATATGTTTATTCTGGCGTTGATACAGCTTTGGCGATATGGATGCTCGATACAAACGACAGTTGAAATCGGCTCAGATAGGTACTCTGTATTGCAGGGATAAGACGCATTCCCTAACTAACTTTTAGGGTCATTTAAATGATCGCATCCCAAAAAGGAACCCTGAATGGCTCCTAAACGATTCCAATTTGCACCGCGAAGTTCGCCAAGCAATGACTGGAGATAAGTTTATTTCTCGGCTAATGTCTAACATGAGTACGCCTATTACTTAACTGGGGACATGTTCGGAGCGATAAAGTAGGGAGAGATTCCTCAGATTAATGATGACAGTCGAAAACATTCGGTGGAACCGGCAGTTCCATAGGGTTATTTCCAGAGGGTAGTCATGAGGTAGCCGGCGCCTTATCCACTTAGGATCCACTCGTCTAGACCGATCATCCATCTTTTTTCGCAAGATCACATCAACACCGACAAGCTAATGCAGCAGTTTCCAACTTGAAATCAGAAACTGGTTCTCGCCAGTTTCTGCCCACTTAAAAAAATGACCTATCTAAGCACACTCCTATTTTTTGAGATCGGTATCATTCGTGAGAGACTGCGGACGGTCTCTGTTTACCCACAGATCTAACCACACCTCTCCAACTACTTTTCTAATTCGCGCCGTTTAGCAGACGCACCATCGCCTCCCCTTTCCTTCTACTCTCTCAAAGCACTAGATGACGGAACCAAAACGTTCTAACGGTCGGAGCTCCATCTTTGGCCGCTGTTTTCCTATCATTCACTTGCTGAATTGTGACGTTCAACTGTTTTTGTGCTACAATCTGTGTACTGTCTCGAACATCACTTGTCGCCTATGGCGTGTTATAGACAAATAAGCTGTTGATTTACAGCATTTTCTTAAGCGTTTTTGGGCAGACGTTGACCGATACGCTACTGGAAGATGCGATCCCATGTTTAAGAACGGGCGTATCGTAAGCCGAGGACGATTTCTCCGGTCAACTGCCTGCGATAATTAGTCAAGTTTGACTTCCGTCCCGTATTATTGGCACTAATGGTATCGCCGTTGAAGGCAAGTGAGAGACGGTAGAAAAGAATAAGAGAGAGGGGGATAGAGAGATCTGGTGGAAGCTGGCCAACGCAAGACAAAGTACCAGCTGAACATTTAAGTGGGCGGGTCAGCCACTGAGAAGAGTTCCAGCTGGTGGGATTCTTCGCCAATCCCTACCTTGTTGTCGGCAATCAGCCTCCGCCGTCGAGTTGACCAAGAGTCTTTCCGACACTTTGTCGGTTTGTATGGGTGTACGCCTAGAATCGTGTGAAATTAAAAAAGCGCACCACTCGTGACTTATTTGTCCTGTGCGTAAGGATACGACAACGGTCTTTCATGAGAGCTCGAACGTTTTTGCATTTGATTACGTTTTTCAGCTTCTAGACCCAAAATCACAAATCAGAGTGAAGTTAATTACAAACAATTTTATTCGAAGGCTTATCATCTTCTGGAAAAAATACGAAGTTTCGTGTATCCTTAGAGTGCCATTAGTGTACTCTGCGCCACAAAACAACACGACATAACATCTGTTATGTGGACAGAATGAAAGCGTTATCCTAGACAAATGCTACGTACTTCATAGGGGTGACAAGTGTCAGTTAGACAGAACGTAAAGCAATCGTGAGTGCTCGCACGCGAATGGTATGTCCCGAAAATAGGAAAAGACGAGGCGGAGCCGAAGAGAAGCCAGAGATTAGTTCAGTGACAATTGAGGCCCCGGAAGCTTTGATGAACATTTTTAGTTACGCAGACCTATAATATTGCCTACGAGATGCCTCAGGAGAATGGCGGGTCGGATTCGGACACCAGATTCATTTGTGGTGTGGTCGAAGGTTAGTGTCCTATCGCAGGTTTTTTTCAGAATTAACACTTGAGATTGGTATTGAAGTGCAGTAACGAATCGTTCTAGGTGAAAATGCGGGTATGTAAACAATGTTTCGTGTATTTACTGAGCGACCTGCTTTCCACGCCCACAAGTCGAGCGTCAGGAGAGGTCATAGCTGTACATTTATTAGTTGGATATTCCAGTCGGCATAGCCGTAGCCGACACAACGTTTAGCGTCCAGTTGACTGACCGTTACACAGAAATCAGGAAGCAGCATTTGGACGCTAGAGCAAAGGTCAATAACCCGTGAGGTCTTTCTGGGGAACGGAACTAGTAACTTTGAACACGACTAAAACGGGAGCGCACAATTTAAATTCAACTTTTTCCATTCTAGCTTCCACCAATGTGTAAGAACCGTAATCAAATGCTGTTTCTTAAATGGGGGTCGCAAATATATGTATGTATTTGGGAAGGAGACATCAAATCATTCCACGCTCCAATAGGTCGTATACCCTCTCGAACTCACAGACATGCAGGCCGAAACAAATGTATTGACATATTCTAGACTATCAGTTAGATAACTCTTAGTATCTATGGTGCAGCTCTTGATTCAAAACCCGCAAGCAAAATAACATGTTGGTGGGATCGCGCCGTGCGTCTGTATATCTTCTCTTTATGATGGGTATATAAAAAATATTTGCTCGTGGTTTTGGCTACCGGTATTTGTCTTTTTTGTAATATATTTCAGAAACAACTCTGGTAGAACATGCTTTATTTATTTTGTATTTGAAGAAACTTCCCCTAACGTTTTTTTTAAATATATATGTACGTACAATAAAATATATGTAGGTCTTATCTTCTTTGACTAAGATGGCGGATAGCGATATATAACATCCAATCGGTGACTTTGAGCCATTCATTCGGAAGTCTTTATATACAAGACAAATAAAATCCAAAAACACTTTCTATGCGTTAACAAATGTTTTCTTATCATCTTTATTATATTTTTATAAGGAACATTTGATCAAAATAACTTGTTTTTGCATTCTCGTAGGGCAATCATCTTTTTCAACTGATATTGACATTTAGGTTTCGTGCGCTTAAAATTAACTAATAAGGTATAAAATTAACAGAATTATGGATTGAATACTATGTATGACTGAGTTAAGAACCGAGTTCCTCCGGTTTTACTTTAACTCATAACAAAGTACATATCATATGATAAAATCGTGTTACTTTGTTCTCACAAGGAGATGTGTTAAACAATCTGTCATTCACGTCGAAATTAGTAGAATTAAATTTAAATATATGACTATAACTTGTTGGTACTTTTTACATAAAAACCCGCGCGCATGGTTTGGTGAAAATTATATATACTTACTTCTATGTTTCTCAAAATGTACATAAAAATGAAAATATTGAAAATAATTGTCACCGGCATGAGCTACATGCTCAACGAAACCCAAATAGATTGAATTTTCAACTACAAAAAATTGAAAGATCCCGATTACAACCGATTTTATAAATATATAGAGTGCGGCGTTTTTTTTTATCTCTTTTCACATATTCTACAAAAAAATTATTTTATTGTTTAAGCCAGCACCTAACTCTCGTTGAACACATCATTAACATATACAGAATTCATACCATGTCATTTTCCATTATCTGATTATTTGGACAACAGCGTGACGTTTCCATATTCACGCTGTTGCTAAACAAGATGTTGTTTTGGATTGCAGGATTCTACGGACGGCCATGGACTGCTGAACAAAGAAAAGATCTCTTTATTAAGTAGGTTCCATTTATACGAACTAAGTCTGAAGAATTTTAATATTATTTTTTATAATAGTCTTTTATTTAAATCAGATGAATATAATGGCGAATAATTAGAATATAAAGCTTTTTTCATCTCCTTGTGACATACTTAAATTACTAACCGTGCCGTGATGATCTGAGCACAATAGACTCAACGCCGGAGCAAATACAGAATATTGAAGCTCTCAAGATGAAGTATATTGAAGCTAATGAAATCTTAAATAATTTGTTGTCATTTACAGTGAGTTCAAGAAATAAATACTGGTTATTATATAAACTACTGCTTGCGCTTAAAAATATTTATCATCACTATGCTTATTACTACTTATTAAAAATAACCTATTAACGATTATAAACCGTGCTAAAATGAAGTGATTCATTTATTTTTTGGGGAACTGCTCTTGTTTGCGGCAGTATAATATTTATGCAACATAAAATGGCAATCTCTGGAAATATGAGCATCTCCTAGAGGATATTTTTATGATGCATCGTACTCGGTCGGTCACCAATGCTCTCCACCCTAGTCGTTAATCCTGTTAATAATCTGCCTGCTTGTGTAACTGCAGGATGCATTGTTGGCAGTTGAATACGTTTATGTACGCACCCAAAGACGACGCAAAACATCGAGCCCAATGGCGTGAACCGTACACCGTGGAAGAGGCAGAAGAACTACAAGCTCTCGCAACGGCTGCTAGGGAAAATGAAATCGATTTCTATTACGCCATCTCACCCGGTTTAGATATAATCTACAGTAACGCTAAAGAAGTTGCCACACTCAAGAGGAAACTTGAGCAGGTAGGCGAGATACTACTAAGGAGGGACAAAGCCTTTTGAGGGAAGAGTTTTCATTGGTTTAGGCCGCGCGTAAAGGTTTTGAAGGTAGATGTGTTTTCAAAAATACCCACGTTCATGCCTATCGTCCACTTCTGGAACTTGATTCGCAAACAACTTACAGTGCTCAAGGAAAAAGCAATTTTACTGATATAGACCTACAAGTTTGACAAGATACCGGCGATAGATATAACAATTCGAGTGGCTAGAGAACGCCAGTACGGGCACCTAAAGAAGTTACAAAGATTTCGGCTTTTTTCCTTAGGGCTAGAAACGTTCATAATGTTAACGCTGATCTGATTTCAGCATAAAACAGAGCAATTTAGGCTATTCCGCACTCTAGAACGCTTTGTCCCATCAAAATGAATATTAGCCGCATAATTGACTTATCATTGTACTTGTGAGTTTTAAACTAGCTTAACTAGATCATGTTTTATATGCCTTTTTAGATTGCGTCGTTTGGTGTCACCGCATTCGCGATTCTGTTCGATGACATTGAACCCGAAATAGGCGCTGCTGATAAAGAGGTGTTCGAAACGTTTGCGCAAGCGCAAGTAGCGATCACTAATGAAATGTTCCAAGCTCTGGGTCAACCGAAATTTATTTTCTGCCCTACGGGTGAGTAAATTAAAATAATTGAAAATGTTTGTCGGTCACCGATATGATGCGGGTAATAGCTGAATGTGACTCAAGAATTCTTACCGTTTTAATTTTTTACGTTCTGTGGCAGCTGCCGGTTTCATAGCTTGATGTAGATGGATTAAGTTCTACCTGAAGAACCAGAACATATTCATAACAATAACTTCTGAATCCCGGTATTTCTAAAAACACCCTGCTGGACATATTTGTTACACTTTCATAACTTACACTTTCAGAATATTGTGCCTCGCGGGCTATGCCCAACGTCCAAGGCTCGGAATATCTTTTGACGATTGGCCAGAAACTTCTGCAGGGCATCGATATTATGTGGACGGGAAATAAAGTGATCTCTAAAAATATTACTCTGAAGTCTATTCAGGAGCTACAGGACGTAAGTACTTAATCACAAATCATTGCTATACGATCGTTGCTCATAAGTGCTGAATGCAATTGAAATAAAATCGAAGAATCGATTAAGTTCACCGATTAATTAATTAGGTGAATTTAAAGAATGCAGATTCTTCAAATTAACTAATGGTCCCTACCAATCTAAAGGAGTGTAAGCTATTATAGGCTATTATATTAGCTATCAAAGCACTATATTTCAATAAATTACAAACTATAATAGTGTAACATTCAATAGTTGAGATTATAACTCAATAGATCTATAGCTACCAGTAGTTGGAACTACTCGAAAATACGATATTTTGTGTTAAAACTTTATTTTTTTATTAAAGTAATCCTGACATTTCGGGGCTGATAATTCCAAAAAATGGGCTAACTTACTGAGGTCTTTTCGCTTTTAGATTCTGCGACGTCCGCCTCTAATCTGGGATAACCTTCACGCAAACGACTATGATCACAAGCGCGTTTTCCTCGGCCCTTATTCGGGGCGATCGACACGTCTAATTCCACATCTCCGAGGAGTGCTTACGAATCCCAACTGCGAGTACGAAGCCAACTTTATCGCTATCCACACGCTCGCTCAATGGAGCCGATGCACATCTGATGCCTGTAAAAGCGGTACGTTTAGCACGCTCTGGCAAGCAAAGAGTATTAAGCAAGGCCACATAAGCACTAGTGCATGAGTGAATGTCCGTGGGGCTGCGAATATTGTAACGATATTACAAAGAATGCCTTCTCTTCGCTCTCAGGCTTCAAGAGCGTAATTAGGGGCTAAATGTAACTACGAACCAGTACGATTGGACAACTCTCAAGTTAGAGTGTGAGTTTACAATCAATGTGAGAGGTTGAAATAGGTAGGGTAAAGTGTGATAATTTATATATATGAGTGGATGTTGTTATTTATTTACGATTATCTACGAGGACACGGACGTCTCCTTGCTATCTTGCCAGTCGGGCCTTTTGTCTGTATTTGTAAGTCACTGAATTCTTGTTTTACTTACAGTGGATGACAGTTCATCATGCGAAAGCGTTGATAGTTGCGGGTCGGCGTCTTGTTCAGGAGGAACTTCCTGTTTAGGGGGTACTCGTGGCACGCTTTCGACAGCGTCGCCGCTTCCGGTCGATTTTCCTGAGGACGAGGTACCTTCTCGACTGCCCGCTCACTCCTACCACCCTCGACGGGCTCTGCAGGTAAGAAAATTTGTTCCTTTTTTCATCTTACACCATCGTTGCTCTTATAGATCATATCTCGAATTGGTCCTCCACTCTGTCAGTGACATTAGCGAATCAAATCAAACAATTGACGCGCGCGTACTATCGTTAGCTGGAATCTGTACAGATCAGTAAGCTAACTGAGTTCTTCTTAACAACAAACAGGAGGCTATTCAAGAGTGGCTGCCTGAGTTTAACGACACGACGAAGAGCGCCTACGGACGTGTAATCAACACCGACACTCTACTACCTTTAAATACGACCACCGGTTAGCAATTATTCAATTACCTTTAAGACATTTCGTAACATATAGTCATCACAATACCCATTAGCCAATAGCCGACGTATTTCAGGACGCAATGTACGTTTTGAGACTATGTTACCCAACTAAGGTCTATCAGCAGAGCCTACTTAATCACGATATTCTGATAATTTTGTAAAAGGCTCCTGTTGTATTTAACAAACGCAAAAGTGAAGGACACCTCTAATAGTTAATGCGGACGAGTCTAATTGAATAGATTTTACATTTACCTTTCTCAATTAACATAGTCGTAATGTTAAGTGCAAGTGGCCTTGTTCTCTCTTCGTTGTGTATATATATATATATATATATATATATATATATATA